>JANIJI010000007.1:1860000-2085000 GCA_024500535.1 Leptonema lineaticorne
AACAAACATTTTGCATTTTAGAAATATTTAAATATTAGATATTTATGAAAACGCTTTTTTTGGAAAGCTGTAGAAATTCGATTATATTAAAGAGCTTTAAATTTTCATTCGTATTTTTAATTTCTGCCCATATTCATTATTAAGAATGTTGTATTTTGCATTCAAAATGCTAAAAATGTTTGTCGATTTTCTGGATTTTTTTTAAAGTAATTGTTCGTAAAATATGAATAGAATCGATGTAACAATAATTACAAACTTAACCCTTTTAAGTCTATCGTTATTATGTAACACGAATGACATTAAAAAAATAAGTCGAAAATGAAATAAAAAAAATAAATATTGAATAGAAAAATATTATATTTATGAGCGGAGGTAAAACGTATCTATTTAGTCAATCAAAATCCGTTTGCAATTCATTTTCGCAACTTCGGACATAAGTTCAGATTTCATTCAAAAATAAATTATATATACACGTATAATAAATATAATGGTTTTTATTTCTGATTGTAAATATTTTAATTGGTTAAATAAATAAATATAAAAGCATTATTTTGGCTTTTGATCGATTATTATTTATGTAATCGATTATAGAAACGCGTTATCAATCATAAGAAAAGTGCAATATTGTATTGGATATTATATATATATATATATATATATATATATATAAGATTAAAATTATGAAAAATTGATACATTTAATAAATACATGAACCGATTGTATTATTAACTATTGGGAGATATTAATTTTAAGTTTTTCACTTGTCGGCGATTGTAATAAATTAGGTGTGTTCAAATCTATTTCATTGTGAAAATATAGAATTTCTTTACGCGTATAAAAACTTGAAAGTGCTACTATTCATAAGTCGAGAGCCGATTTTACATTTTACATTTTTACATCGAAACGGTCGAAACGAATCGACGTTATAATTTATATTAGGCGTCGTCGGGTTGGCAGTACTGAGTTCGCGGCCGGCGAAAAGTCGTTAGGGTCGGTTGGAGTAGAAGGGGGACCGTCCGGCATCATGTCCGGCTTCGTCATTCGCGAGGACTGCGATCTGAAGCCGTCCTCCCGCAGACGGAAGCCTCACCAGCACGTTCCCATGGCCGCGCATCATCATCATCATCATCATCAGAAGGCCGCGTTGGCGACGCGCGACGCCAACGGCGCGAACAACGCCAGCAACGCCGACAACGCGCCGCCGCCTTCTCACGCGCGCAAACATCGCGACGCCGATCATCAAGCGGAGAATGCGCCCCAACCGAGGCAGCCGCTCGGACCCAAAGACGTCAACAGATATAACGTACCGTCCGACGGACCGACGGTAACCGCACTTGAAACTTTTCGCATGACGGTTACCGCTCTCGTAAATTTGTATTTTTGATTATGACAAATTTTCATTACTCAACGTCGTATTTATACAAACCCGATTTTAGAACGGAATCAGTATCGCGTTCGGTAAAATGAGGATTACGACGATTCCATTTCGTTAGGTAATTTACGGTACAAAAATATAACTCGTCACAAAATGAACGAACGCAACGTATATATTTTACTTAATAAAATTATTTTTATTACGTACGGCATTAATTTCTTCAAACCGTTATGAAAACAATTGTATCGTTTTAAAATTTGTCATTATCGATATTTACTGGAATTGTGTATTTTTTGCTATTGGTCGCGTCATCTCCGCGGTGCCCGTCACCGGTGACTTCCGCGGCAGTCGCAATGCCGATAACCATATTCTAACCGTCTCGTTGAAATATAATGTAAAATATGAGAAAATAATCCGCATTTTCGTTTTCAGAAATTACAATCTTACTACATCAATAACGTTAAAAATGAAAACGAAGCGCATCGTAACGCTAAGACGGTTAAAGTCGTGCAACCTCCCGTCGCTCAGTTCGAAGCCTTCAGCGTATACGAAAACGTATCGGACGACAAAGAGAACGTTCCCGTTGCGACTCTTAAGGCGCAAGCGAAACAAAAGAAAAAAGACGCTCCCTCGGCGGTTTTGAAGCTGCACACGCAGAGGTAATTCTTCCGGTTTTTGTATATGCGCTCGTCGTTTGGACCGTCTCTCGCTAATACGTTGATCACGTTTCCAGACTTTTATCGCCCCAAAAATCTAATGGCGTCCTCGTTTCTCCCATGTCCGTGTCTTCTGACGTCGGTTCCGCATCTAAAATTGAAAAAATCGACGACAAGAAGAAGGCGACCGCGAAGACGGCTCGCGAATTGTTCTTTCACGTCACCGAATACAGAGAGGATATATATAAATACATGAGAGAAATCGAGGTGCATATGAGGTCTTATGTAAACTTTTTTTTTTCAATTGTTATATTGCAAATTCGTTTTCAAATTTATAGGTAAAATATCGTGCCAGACCCGATTATATGCGTAAACAGACCGACATTACGCATTCTATGAGAGCCATTTTAGTCGATTGGCTTGTGGAAGTTTGCGAAGAATATCGTTTGGAGACGGAAACTTTGTATCTTGCCGTTTCATATATAGATCGTTTTTTGAGTTACATGGCCGTCGTCCGAGCCAAATTACAATTGGTTGGTACAACTGCCATGTTTATAGCGTCGTTAGTATTTTTTCTTTTATTTATTGAAAAAAATATTCATGATATTCAATATTTCATATAATGAAATTAATTAATTTTGTAGGAAATACGAAGAAATCTATCCTCCGGATTTAAGAGAATTTGTATATATAACTGATGAAACTTATACAAAACAACAAGTGTTACGAATGGAACATTTAATACTTAAAGTGTTGTCGTTCGATTTATCTACTCCTACGCCTTTGGCGTATATATCGCTGTTTTGTATAAGCGAAGGATTAACGGAAAGGACTAGATATTTGGCGATGGTGATTATACATTTAAAGCGTTACATATACATATTTCTATATGGTTAATAAAAAACAATAATGTTTACAGTATATTTCTGAATTGGCGTTATTGGAAGCTGAACCCTATTTACAATTCACTTCTTCGGTCATCGCGGCGTCCGCATTAGCTATTTCTCGTCACACGTTATTATGTTGTCATTGTAGTGGACATCCTCAAACGGCAGAAGGCGCTAACGCTTTAGCCGTATGTTTTCAAGTAGCCTGGACGTCTGCGTTAAGACGCGTTTCGGGATATGAATTATCAGATTTGGAAAGATGTATGCGAGAATTGGTCAGAACTCATGCGTCTGCATCCACTCAACCTCATCAGGCCATTGTTGAAAAATATAAATCTAATAAGTATGTATAAATTTATAGAATGAGTATTAAATTTAAGTTTGTGATTGGAAAATTATTTTTTTTAATAACGAGTTCATAGTTAAAAGATAAAAAAATTTCATTTCATTTCCAGATATGATGCGGTTGCTACGATAGAAGCCAAATCATTATATTCAATGTCAACATCAAATGAGAAAACGAAATGTAGCGATGCTAACAATTCTTTATGTATCGAAAATAAAGACGTTAAATCAGAAAAAAGTGATAAAAAAGAAATTTCAAACACCTAGTATTAATTTATTTTTGTGCCTAGTTCTCTTACTAAATTATGGAAAAAAGAATTTGATTATATTTTTTTATTATATAAAGATATTTTTTTTCATATGTTTTGCGCGGGTTTTAAGCGCGCTTCATTCGTTATCGAATGTAATAATAATACTAATTACGAATTTTCACCTTTATTATACCTTTTTATAGTGGAACTTTTGTAAATTTAAAATTTTAATCTCGAAATTTAGTCTTTATGTGTTATCGTTCAAAAAAATATTCATTACAGTTGCCATTTTCACAACGCTCATAATATATTTTAATATAATTCTAGTAGTACAAAATTATTTTAGCCCTTAATACTTTGTTTTAGAAATTGTATTTGGTACAAGATATTTTGTATTTATTTTTAGTTTTATATATTTAATATTTGTGTTTTGTATTTTATTTTAAATTTTTGAGAAAAAAATTTTTTGCTGTAGTGATAAAATTGATTTGTATATATTTTTAGTGGGGTCCAGAATGTTGAAATATATACCATATAAGACTGAAGAACATTTCGAGTGATTTTAAAACAAATATAAAAATATGTGTTTTGATGCATATTAAAATGGTTTTTTAGCTGTGGAAGGGCATAATTTTAATTTTATGACTGAAAACGATTAAACTTGAAAACGATACTTGATAAATTGAATGTTATTTGTATATACATGACGTATTTTTGTGTTGTTTTATTTAAAGTTTTTCTAATCGAAATTGTTAATTTATACAAAACAAATTGGCTGGTCTTGTGAAAACAAAAACATTTTGTATATTCAGCATTTGAAGGTGTTTCGTATTTTACTGTACGATATGTATGAATTAATCAAAAGTAAATTTTAATATATTATGTTTATTTTGAATTCCATTTGACCAAATAGTGCCGTAATATGTACAAATACAAAATGCCATTTTTAGTCTTTAACGGTAATTTTAGATTGTAATTTTAATATTATCATTAATTTATGTGAATTGTATATAATAACGTATTTTTAAAATGTGTTTAAAATTAATGTTTGAATTTCTTTTATTGTTACTCTTCTATTCATTTTTTTAAACATGTTTATTTTTATTATATTTTTCTTTGACAATATTATAAATCAATTTCGTTTTCAAATTTTAAATCTTAATAGTGAAATTAGTTGTATCTAAAAAATTTGATAATATATTCTTTTACTCAAATTTTGAGTACAAAAATAACTGGTTATTCATAAATGAGTCTCTCGATATTTTAGTGATGAAACTTAAAATGTGTTTTTGACAAATATTTATTATGGTCATGTATTATTTTGGTTGGATTTTATTCTCATGCCTTGTATTCATCGTTTATTAAATTTTTTTTTTGAAAGATTGTTTTTTTCATTATAAAAAGATTTTTCTTTTTTATATTTGTTTTATAATAAAAGAAAGATTTTCAAAGTTTTTAAGCACCATAATCATGTATACTCATACAAAAGGTTGATCTCGTTTTCGAAAAAAAATAATACAATGCTTTTCTTTTCCAAACTCGTTTTTTCTGTTTTATGTGAAAATTTAACATTTCTTTTGTCACTGAAGTTATTCTCACTTTGTGCCTGGATACAAGTTTTATTTATATATATCTACATACAGGAAAGTTTGTTCTTTTTTATTCTTCGTTATTATCGGCGAAGTTCAGGATTTTTCTACATTTCTCGTTATTGCATTTTTTCCATCTTTAAGTGTATTATGACTAAATAATGTGAGAAGATATTAGCCAAAAGACAAAGGTAATAATAACTATGATAATAATCTTGATAGTCTTAATCACCTTCATTTTTTTGTATTAACGTCATGTATTTTTAATTTACTAAATATATTTTATATATAGCATGAAAAAAAATATGTCAAATAATTTTTATCTCCATGGATTGAAATTAAAATAAAATATTCCTTTTTTGTTGTACCTTACATATTTTTTCCATAATGATTCATCAATCGCCATAAAATAGCCGAAACGTATTTTCTTTCCTCCTTAAACCACGATAAATATCAAGATTGTTTTTTATATATATTGAAATAAAAATTAATTTCTGGCAAATAAAAAAGCCATTACGCTTTGTATAGCGTTGGTATACAAAAAAAATTTGAAGAGATAACGAATTTTTAACAATATTATGGGGTTTATAATAAAATTCACATTCTAGTGTATATATTTATAATTTCTTAAATGCAAATTTGTTAATTAGTATCATTTTTTTAATATCCAATTTACTTCTGTAATATTTGTTTACGTTATGTATGAATGTTATAAACCTATAATTGATATGATTTCTCTATTTGTATTAATTTTATAAATCTATATCTTTCGATAACCTAATCATTTATAGTAGTAATCTGTAATATTGTGCAAATGATTCTAATCTATTTATTATTATTATTTTTTATTGTCCATGTTTAGCACTATAAAATAAAAATCAACTGAATGTTAAAAAAATTGGCAGTTGCAATTCGATTATGGTCGATTATTTTATTTTTTGCTCCAAATACAAGTATAACTTGAACTGTCAAAGTGCTTGCGTTGACGATGTTGGATTGGTTTAACGAAGTATTTTATCCAAATGTTTTCTTGATTCCTCACATTCCATAAATGTAATTAATATTTTTAAATGTTACGTCGATTTATTCCTTAGGTATTTTTTTAGTTGTTTATGTTTATTTTAATTATATATTCATTTAATTATGTACACATACACACATACAAATATATATATATATATATATATATATATATATATATATATATATATATATATATGCATAATATATTTTTATCATTATTTTGTTCAAAATCATATTAAAATATATTTTTTAAATTAATTAATAAGTTTACCAGAAATATTTTTGTTTAACGTCTACGAAAAATTCATTAGAAGTCAATAAAAATGATATTAAATCATTTTAGACTTATTCTTAAATGAATGAATTTAAAATATTTGTTTGTTAATTATGAAGATTATTCAACAATATTACTATTATTAGTAGTAATTTGTTATCTTATCATATTATTATGATTTTATATTTAAGTATGAATATCAAATATGTGCTATATTCTTTATGTGAATACATTTTTTAATCGAGTTATTATTTAAAGTATTGTTTAATTATGGCTAAATACCATTTTTTAAATTAAATGTTGATTTATTAGCGATATTCGATCACAATCAGATTTATGACGGTTAAATTGAATTTAATACTGACGTTTATATTAAATATTATATTTGTGTAATAAATGCGATTACATTTAATTTAAAATGTAAAATATAATATTAATATGTTTAGTAATTTGTTTCGTTTACAGTTTTAACTATTTAAGATTATTAATATTGGAAATTTGAGTTGAACTAATGAATTAAAATAGTATGTTTATGAAGTCGATAACATTATTTCGTTCAAAAACCTTGAAAAAAAATAATCAAATTTTATTTGTTCAACTGTAACGCGGTTTACTTATTGTATTTATCATTTTTTTTTGTTTTATATGGATTTATTGCTGTAGTTTTCCTACCACATATAATAGATTTATAGAATTATTTTGTATATTTATTGTTAATTTGTTTTGTTTTAAAATCGAAATGTTATTTGTTAACTTTTTAATTTATACGATTCATTTTCAAATGTCAATATTGTTAACTATCGAACATTTCTTTTTTTTATTAAAAGAAAAAATAGTTTTATTTCGCAACTCTGTACAACCGGTACATTACAAAATTTTTCTATAATGACTTTAATAAAGCGATCTTTCGTAAAGAAAAGGCAAATTACTAAACAATATTCCGAGTATGGTAAATATTGATATATTTTTTTATTATAACAAACTTTTTTGATAATGTATACGATGAAGGTAAAACAATTTAAAAAAATAATGCCTTTGTCAAAGGATTAGTTATTTATGTATAAATTATTCTTGAATATTTTCTACAATACAATTTAAAGATATTTACATATTCAAAGTTTATAAAAAAAATATATAATACTGATTTTTTGTTATATTACAATGTACATTTTTTTCGTAATACGTTATTTTGTTCTGTAATTTTGCATTTGTAACCATTATTGTCTTATCAAAATATTAATACCATACACGTCTGCATATAAGATAACAACGGCAATTAACTGTTACGTTTTGTATTGCAAAAAAAAATACATTTGGTTATTTTATTTTTGTTTTAACATTAACAATAGAAATTTCAGGCAGACATCCAAAAATGAGACGAAATTTCATGAGCTGTTTAAAATTCTTGTTGATGTCTATTTGCGTTGTGTCATTAACTACTTTTATATTCAAATTAGTACGTCCACTAACAATTCATCGCGAACAAAATGATTACAACGTACAACATATGACAATCAAACATGTGAGTACATCTCATATTACATTATATTCATTGTAATTGATATTCTTCATTTTGAAATATTTTAAAAATATGTATAATATAATTTTTAATATTTTATCATTTCAGTCTTTAAAAGAGAAAATAGATTGGCACGATTATGAGAAAATACATAAAGATAAAGAAAGAATAGGTTAATTATTTTTAATTTATATTTTTTATGTAAATTTCTTCATTTTTTATCATTGTTCTAACAATTGAACATACAGTATATTTTTTCTATAAATTAATATATAAAATTAGTAAGTTTCAATTAATATTATTAATTTAATTAATTATTTTGTAGGTATTGGTGAACAAGGCAAACCCGCTTTCTTATCATCATCAGAGAAATTTTCAGACGAGATTATTTATAAAGGGAATGGTTTTAATTCTATTTTAAGTGATAAAATATCTTTACATAGATCTGTGCCAGATATTCGTCATCCTGGATGTCAAAAGAAAAAATATAGTGCCGATTTACCGACAGCCAGTGTAATTGTTCCTTTTCATAATGAGCACTGGTCTACTCTGTTAAGAACAGTGTATAGTGTTATAGATCGTTCTCCTACAAAATTACTCAGGGAAATTATTCTAGTCGATGATTATAGTTCTAAAGGTATTTTTTTTTAACATTTCACTAAAAGGAAAGTTATATGTTAATTAATAAATAATATTTTATTTTCAGAATTTTTGAAGGACCAGTTAGATAATTATGTGAATGCAAATCTTTCTTCTAAGGTACAATTAATTCATTTGCCATCTAGACAGGGTCTTATATTGGCTCGGTTAGCTGGTGCTAAAATTGCTACTGGCGAAGTTCTTATATTTCTGGATTCACATACTGAAGCTAATGTTAATTGGCTTCCACCTTTATTAGGTTAGTCAAACATATTTGGATTGTATAATCATAAATAATGGTTTTTAAAATTCAATTTTTTTATAGATCCAATCGCTGAAGATTATAAAACTTGTGTATGTCCTTTTATTGATGTTGTAACATATGATACGTTTGAATATAGAGCACAAGATGAAGGTGCTAGGGGTGCATTTGATTGGGAATTTTATTATAAAAGATTACCTATTTTAGAAGAAGATAAAAAACATCCTATAGAACCTTTCAAGTATTTTTTTTATTATTTGTTTTAAATCAAAGAAAATCATTAGCAAATTTTGTATTTTAAAAATATTTTTGTAGGAGTCCTATTATGGCCGGAGGTTTATTTGCAATATCAGCAAAGTGGTTTTGGGAATTAGGTGGATATGATGAAGGATTAGAAATATGGGGTGGAGAACAGTACGAATTAAGTTTTAAAATATGGCAATGTGGAGGAATTATGGTTGACGCTCCATGTTCTAGAGTAGGACATATATATAGAAAATTCGCTCCATTTCCGAATCCTGGTAGGGGTGATTTTGTTGGGAGGGTAATGTTTATTTGCCATATGATATTTAGTATCTTTAATTTGTTATATTGTTTAATTAATAAATGTTTACTTAGAATTACAAGCGAGTTGCTGAAGTTTGGATGGATGAATATAAAGAATATTTGTATAAAAGAAGACCTCATTACAGAGATATTGATCCTGGAGATTTAACTGCTCAAAAGAAAATTAGAGAAACTTTGAATTGTAAGCCTTTCAAGTGGTTCATGAAAGAAATAGCTTTTGATCTTCCAAAAAGGTATCCTCCAGTTGTGCCTGATGATTTTGCTTCAGGAGAGGTATACTTTTGTTATTATTTTAATGAAATAGTCGAATAAACACTATTTACTTATTTATATTTTTAAATTATTAGATTAGAAGCGTAGCTGTACCAGATCTATGCGTTGACACGAGAAAAATCAGTGGAGAAAAGCGATTTGGTGTTGATAAATGTGTTAGTAGTTCTGGTTCACATGAACAGAAATTTCAACTATCATGGTCAAGAGATATTAAGTATGTTATTTATATAAATAGCTATGTTTTATTAGTTTTGTTGTTAAATATAATTTAAATTTATAATTTCATAAAGACCCAAAGGCCGTTCAATGTGTTGGGATGTAGCCGATCCAAACGATAAAGCACCTGTTACTTTGTTTGCATGTCATGGTTATGGAGGAAATCAATTATGGAGATATAAACCAGTTAGTTGTATAGTAATTTTTAGATATATTGAAATTATTTATTTTTGTACAATTATTTTTCAATATTTTAGGATGAAATGTGGCTCGTTCACGGAGGTAATCCTAGATGTTTAGATTTGGATCCAGTAGAAAAGATTATATTCGTTACTAAGTGTGATGAAAAATCTGAAACGCAAAAGTGGAAAATTGAAAATGTAAATTTAAAACAATTAGAATTTTGGGACGATCCTTTAAAATTGTTAGAAAATGATTTATAGATAGCATGTGAGACTATCGACAATAAAATATCGTTTTAATATACTAATCTATTTTCTGGATTTATATTTGATCAATTTTTTATACAGAAATATGGATTATTTTTGCCATTTTATCAAATTTTCTTAATTTATATGAAATTGATTTCAAATAAAGGCTATAATATGCTTTACCAAAATCATTATTGTATAAAATAAGAAAAGTTTTATTTTTTTTCTATAATAAAAGTGCAATTTTATGATGTAAGAATTATTTAACCTAATAATAATCCATGTAACATGGAATGTCGTGATTTATTTTATACTTATATTAACTCAAACATAATGTGTGATGTATTATAATATACTAATATTACACGAATGAAGCTAGTTATTAATATTTTTTTTCCGATATAAAACATGTATTTCTAAAATAATTTAAACTATTTTTTTATAATGCTTTGCCATATTAAATACAACGATAATTTTTAATTTCAATTTATTGTTATTTTAAAGTTACTTAGATAGTTCTTTTTATTAATATAATCGAGTTGTTAATAGATCAAGTTGAGTTATTGTTTATTAATTTGAAATTAACTTATTAATTTTAATTTTTAATAAAATGCATAAAATATTTTTTTTATATAATACAACACGTGTTATTTTTAAAAATATTTTATATTTGAATTTTATAAAAAAATAAACGATATTGAGTATTGTTTGTGAAATTTATCGATTAATTTCTATTGTGAAATTAATCGATTTCACAAACATATAATTATTTTTATTAATAACTTCTGTAAAAATAACGTTATAAAAGGAATATTGACTTTTAAACATTATTTTTGTTTTTCTAAGTTACTCTGGTGATAATTTAGTAAAATAATATATTTCGCTATAAAATTTTATGATTCATATAAAGTTACTTTTGGTTTTATTATTTGTTCAAGTGTCGCTTCTAGTATATCCATCAGTTTATTGATTTGTCAGTTCCAGATATGTTTCATAGTTTACTAGTATTTTTTTTTACTATTTTTTAATTATGGAAAAATTTCAATATTTGTTATCTGATTGATAAAAAAGGACGATGATGTATATATATATATCGACATCTGTATTAAGTTCATTTACCTGTGGACGATCATAGAAGGTCATGAGAATTTAAGACTATAATGTCGTTTACATATTATTAAATTGATATTGTATATTCCAATTTAAAATGCACTTTATATTAATATTTATAATATTGCTCAAATTTTTCTTTTTAATATGTTATCATTTTTTTTGATTTTGTGATCATTATTCGTGTGTGTATTATAATGGGTATGGGTAATATAAAGAATTGTTTTGTTATGTAATATTTTATATATTATTATAGTTTCTATGCTCGTCTTGTCATGTTTTTTTTTGTTATTTTGTGATTTATAGGTTTTTAGAAGACTGGTTTGTGTAGAATTTATTGTCTGATAATTTTTAAAGTTGTCATTTTTAAAAGATATGATTAAATTATTAAAAAGACATAGATAAAGGAATGTATTAAATGAACTTTTGGTCCAATTTTCTATTATATAGTATAAAAATATATTTCTATTGGAAATATTGTAATATATTAAAATATTGGATCTTAAAAATTTGAGTGTTATTTTTGTCATAAATTTTTACTATTTATTGTATATTATTTTGACTATATTCCAATGATATGCATTTATTCGCAGGCTGTTTATTTTACTTGATTTTAACGGGTGCCATTTTTTGGTGTTAATTTATTTGACGTGTGCCAATTGAAATAATTTATTATTTATGCTATCTACTTTTACCTTTATAGTGTTAAAATCACTCGAGAATTGATTTTTTTTATATTGATGTCCAAAGTGAACATCAACGTTCATAGAACTGAGTAAGGCACATAGAAAAAGAAATGTTAAAATGATTAATTTTATTTATTTTAACAGATTTACTGTAATAAATATAGTTTTTTTTTTAATTTCAAATTAAACCTCTCACTTTTTATATTTATTTACATTTTTTTATTTCAAAGCTTTAAAATGTAATATATAAAAATGAAATTTAGTAAACAGGTGAATTTTTATATATAAAAAACAAGGTTTAATTTGAATTAATATACCTATCTATGATTTTTTTGTAAAATAATAATTGTTGTTTTCAATATTATACAATTTGTATTATATTTTATTATTATTATCATCATTAATATCGAAATTATAAGAATTGAGATATATTCATATGTACATATATTCAGAATTATTCAACAATTAATTCCAAAAAAGGGTAAATTTTATTGCCATCTATATATTGTGATTTATATATATTTGTAGTTAAATTGAATGGAAGTGAGGCTTGTTATTAATTTTTGTGATTTTTTTTATAAGTGCTATTATAACTAGGCTTATCGCTTACATTGATTAGTTTCAAAAATATTTTTTCGTAATATGAAGGATGTATATCATTAAATAGTTTATAATTGTATTCCATAAGATTTTTTAATCGTAAAATAATTGCATGATGAAAAATTGTTAATTTTACGTTAAATTTTTAAAACATTTTTTTTTAAATTTTTTGATATCTTCATTATAATGGATAGTTATTAAAAATTTTATATGATTTTTGTTTAAATGATATTTACCGATAAACCTAGTTATAATTAACATTGCCATATATTGAAAGAAAAATACATGGTAAGGGGTATATTTATGCAATTATTTTTTAATTTTGCAATATAATTGTTGACTTTTTTAAAAAAGTATTAATTATTGATAAAAAATATTTACATTATTTTGTAACTGATAAAATAAATATTTACAAAATTGGTGATATTTATATGTTTTATTTTGTTTATTACCTATTAATTTTGCTTTGAAGCTACATATTTTAAAGAAATCTGAAAATTTATGATCTTGATGATGGTTTTTAATTTTCTACTTGGTTTCAAAATAGTACATAATACTGTTAAAAACTGAAATAACATGGTTAAATAAAGAAGAGTAACTGCAAGTATCTGATGTGTACAATTTACATCTGATGAGGGTTCAAATGAACACGCTTCAATTTAGTTGCACCTGTTAAGTTACATTATTTATTATGGGGTTCGCGTTACCTTTGCCCTTAATTTGATTTCTTTCATAAATGATGTCATCATTGCTTTCGTAATCATTCAAAAATATTTATATTTTATTATTGAAATATGTAAAGAATGATTATTAAATTAAATCAAAATTTAAAATTTATATAATTTAATTGTGCGGCTGCGAGACTTGAATTATTGTTTTATCTGTGAAAAAATCATATATTTTTGAAATTTTTATTCATTTGCGAATATTAAACACATAAACAATGGATTTACAGAATTAGTTGAAATAAATACCAAATGTATTTTGTAATATCATATAATCAAATATGATATTTTGTATAGCATATTTCTTGGAGCAGCATCAGAAGTGCACCATTCATTTGAATTGTTAATTGTTGAAAAAAAGACTGTTATGAGATAGAGAAAGATGCTTGTGACGAAATGCGTTTAATATGTGCCATTTTTAAACAGAAAACTTATATCTTCTGATAAATATATCGATTAAAATAGAAAAAAAAATCGATTATATATTCCTATATTCATTTAAGTATATAATAAAGATTATCAAAATTGTTTTATTAGATGTTTCTAATGTACAATTTAAAATTATATATATATATATATATATATATATATATATATATATATATATATATATATATATAATGTATTTTCATTTATAGCTTTTCAGAAGTATAATTTACAACACGAGCGATTATCAGTATTATTCTTTTATTAATGCATGTAAATTGTCCGCATAAAGTTCGTGTGTATAATGTCTATCTAATTGCTGTGTGGAGGTGATCATAAAAATCTTATTTCCATGTCGTTGAAGTCGGGTCGAAGGTTAGGTTATCGACGATGGTATGGAATGAGGTGTGCATGTAATGTGGCGTACGTGTTGTTCAAATGGAATCACAGGTGCTCTTTCTCATGCTCGGGTATACTATACCACCTATATACTATATTGACAGAGTCGAATTACGAATATATATTTTAACAATTATATATATATATATTTTATTCAATATATTTATATGTATTTAATTATAAAAATGTTTAAATTATTATATAAATATAATGATATTATGACTAGTTACAATAGCAGATTTATGAAGCTTTAATTTTTGAGGATCATATTAATTATTGTGTTTTGAACTAAGTAATAAATAATAACGAAAGATGAACAGTTGGTCTATATGTATAAGGAATTTGTGTGAAATCACTATTTGGATCACAATATTGATATGCAAAAATAAATAAATAAATAAAGAAAAAGGAGACCATAATATTACCAGTGGCATTCATAAGTGTCTAATAATTTTCCCGTTTACGTATATCAGATCTTAATTTTTCAATATATCTACTATACTTATATGCGACGACGGTTATGTGATAGAGTTGTCGGATGGAAGATGTCGTCGTTGCTTTACGAAGTTTTGTATGTCGTCTGCTTAATTTTTCTAGGGTGATGCAGCTGACTTGTCCTTTGTGCCTTACACAATGATTGGGATTTTCCACTTTTCACAAAGAGATGTAGTTTTATTCATATTTTCAGCGAATGCAGTTCAGGCAAGTGCAACTTTGGCACGACACCTCGTGATGCATAGCTCTAGGTATATTTCAGAGAGTGTCTGATCCTTGGCACTACTCCTTGTGACAGCATAGACTTCGATTAAATATCTCCTTAAAGGAAAGTACTCATACTGGACCCTTTACTCGCGATTTATAGACGGATATTTATAAGATATTTATTAGATAATCCTCGAAATTTTTTTTTGATTTTAATGACATCTATTGATTTCGTGATGAAAGATGATATGAGTTTTATTTATAAGTATTATTGAATATCGAATCATTATTAATTTTATATCTTATTTTTTTCATAACTAGTCCTCTTAAAGTTTCTCGCTTAAAGCTTCAAATTTCTTATTTATAAGTGACAAAGTTACAATCAATTATCAGGACATGTTTTTATTACGCCTTATAATAAAAATGATAATCATAATACTAATTACAGTTCTGGATATTATCACATGAAATAAGTCCTTTGAGGTATAAATTAAACAAGTTATGAACTTTTTATCACAGAAATTTATTTTCGAGCCCCAACGTAAAATTTTACGAACAGTATTAAAACAGATAATTCTTTGATCTAAGCTAAAAATGTTTTGAGAATATTTTTAATAGTATATAAATTTTATTTATTAATTAGAGTTCGTTCCTTTTATTGGTTGACCGTGCGACATGCATACATAATCTACGGATAACGGTTAAAGCAAATGACGGTTCACATATAACACGTCGATCAACGATCATTATTCATATTTTAATCTTGGCAAATCAATTATTAATGCGGTCGTTTCTATTAATTTTTAATGTATACACGACGCGCCTGTGTATGTGTCAATAAAATATTATACAAATATTTTTTCGCATTACGGTTTTCGATTTGTACGCTCGATAATGGATTATGAAAATTCGTTGGAAAATCAATGGAAAATTCGACGCAAAAAAACGTCCATAAATAATATATTATACATATATAAATATATATATATATATATATAATACAATTTTTTTTAATTATTAAAATTAAAAATGAAATCAATTATTTGTATGAATAACATCGTTACATTTTATATAGAATAATCAAGAAAGTTGTTCTTTATGTTCATATAATAAATTAATTGACTTAATATTTTGACTGTACTTTTGATATTTTCATAGAATTGATGATTAAATATATATATTATGATTATCCATGTATCGCTAGATATAAAAGTTGATAGATATATATATATATATATATATATATATATATATATATATATATATATATATATATATATATATATATATTTTTATTATAGAAAATGAGTCGTTCGTTTTAAGCATTAAACATCGTCTCTTTGGTATTGTTCAGTAACCAAGACAAACAAATAGTCGTGGACAAATATTATTTGTGCGCACAACACTTGAATAGAGCCTCGACCCCGGCACGCCCCTAAATAATATAGTCTAACCGGCCGTGTAACTTGCTATTTCCCACCACCCATTTGACTCATTACCAGCAACCACCCCGTAATTGCCCACCCTTCGTAACCACCCGCATTGCCGTACGATAGTTGTGGTCATCGCGGGGTTGTACTGGAAAAAAAAATAGAGACCCACCATTTCGTGACACACCCTTATACGATATCAGAGTCAAATGTCGCACGTGTTATAATATAATATTTTAAATCTTTTTTTTTATGTAAATAAAAATATCTAGTTTAATTTCATTAATTTAAATTAAATAGTATGATATTTTATTTATATACTTTTGAAATTCAAAAATCGAATTAAATTTTGGCAATTAAGCTTTATATTTTCAAAATTTTGCTACTAAATAAACTCATTTATTCATTTATAAATATACGTTAGATATAATAAATTATATAAATATCTTGATTAACGGAAAGATAACTTTGTACACTATAAATTTTTTCTTTTAATTTTTTTTCGTTTTTCGAATATTTTTTTATCAAATATGATTTTTTCTTAAAAAACATTTATTATAAATTATAATATATTATATAAAAGAATTCAAAATTAGTGTATTTTCGAAAATAAGTAAAAATAATAAATTGTCGTTTTTATTACATAAATAAAAATTGGAAATAATATATTTGAGTATATTTTTATTTTATTCATTAATATAATTTATACTTAATTAAAAATTATCACACACCTCTTTTTTTTTTAATATAGAAGTCATTGATTTCTTATGTACTCGTATCTAAGATTGAAAACTTGAAGTTTAAACTGGAAATTCTCAAAAAATTGATATTTTCAATTATTTGATTTTTTAAATTTAGATTTTACAATGAACGTTAGATTTTATAATGAATTCAAAATGTTTTATATTTTGTAAAAAATAGAACTAAATTTTGATTTTGGAGAAATTAGATAAATTGAAAAAAATCTTTATACATTAGTTAAACACAATAAAAACGGTTAAAATATGTACAAAATATCGAAGATAAAAGTTTATTTTAACCGTAGCAGACAAAGTAATAAAGTTGTAAAATTGGAAAAACAAATTGTGATATAAAATTATAAATAATTTGACTTTCACGAACGACTGGAAAAACCAATCAACTGAATGACATTACGACCAGTCAAATATACAACAAAGTCTATTAGGGTTTATTACATATATAGCGCAGCCGAATTACCCTTAATCAGAGTAATAATAATCAAAGCCTTTTTGGAATGCGAGAAAATTCACCATTAAAACACATAACTAGCCACAAATATCCACCATGTGTCGGAAACGCGGAAGGGGGGGGGGAAATGAAAGAAAAGTCACCCCCTAAGAGTTATCCAATCGCCATACAGAGGGGCGGAGTCATAAAACACGCACAACCAATCAAATATTTGATAGGCGTGACTTTTTAATATTTGTTCCGTGTAATTTATTCCGGTGTACTTATTTGGTTTTTTGTGCGTTCTTTTCGAATTTTAATCGTCCGTTGTTCGGTCGTTTCGCTCGTAATTCGATTCGAATTTTTCGGAATGGCGCCAAATATGAAAGTTTTAAAAATAGACGAATACCCGTTATCGGTTACAATTTAATTAATATTCGAATGACGAATTAATTATATGTCTAATAAATCTGTTATCGAATATTGTTGCCTATTATAAAGTGAAATTTAATCTCAGCACGTGTTGATTTTTCTTTATATAAATGTAAATAATATAAAATTTATGTAATATTTGCGTTATGGGCACTCCATCATTACCTCCATTACATTTATTACCGGGCTGTGGACACTTATTTTTACCTCCAGGTATTTTTTTTATATTTTATTTTTAAAAATTGTATAAATAGAAAAGAAATATTCCATAATGAAAACTCGACTGTGACTAATTTATAAACAATCTAAAAAATATTAAATATATTTAAAATTTCAAGTAAGTAAATACTTTATAAGTTGGTGTATAATTGAGTTATTGCGTAGTTTTGAAAAAAATATTATAATTTTTTTTTATTGATATAATTTTGACATTTTTTAATATCATATAAAATGAAAAAGAACTTTTGGTTAATTTTATTTAAATGTTTTTTTTGCTAATTGAAATTTGAAAAATAAACGTATTTTTTTTCTCTATATATTTATTTTAAAAAAATATTTATCATATACTCAAAATATGTTTTTTTTTAATAAATGAAAGTTTAAAATTGGATACTGAAAACCAAAAATAATTTTTAGATTTTTTTGTTATTTAATTTTTATTTTTTTAATAATAGTTTTTAATTTTTATAAATAAAATTTTCACGAAATCTTATCAGCTTATCTTTTAATTTTAACTAAAAATCTTATCTAAAAGTTTTTAAATGGGTTTATTATTCATACCAATGCATAAAGAACTTTCTTTTTTCTTAAATTAAATTCTAAAGTTATGTATTAAAAAAATTAGCATTAGAAAGTGATATTGACTTATCTTTTTAAAAATGTTAAACTTCATCATTAATATAAGTATTTATATTATTTTTATTTCTCATATATTTATTTAGAGGGAAAGTATATATATATATATATATATATATATATATATATATATATATATATGTATATATATATATATATATATATATATATATATATGTATATATATATATATATATATATATATATATATATCAAAAATATGTTATAAAAAAACTATTTAAGAATTAAATTAGCTTGCTTTCATAATTTGTAATACACACGTGAAATTACCCTCATTGATACAAGTGTTATTTATTGATCAAATAATTTCAAACGGGGAAAGATGCACCAGCAGGTGTTTGATGACCCTAAATTATTACACAACAATTGCAACTTTCGTTTAATAAGCACGAACCATCCCTATAGCGATATTATAATAAATTTATTCGATAGGCAATCATCATAAAATGTTTAATATTTTTAGAAGTAATGCACGGGGGTTTTAATGGATTGTCTATGAGTGATTCACCTGCGATAGGACGCGTAAATAATCTAGGCAATCCTGCTAATCAATTCGGATCCTTAGGACATTTAGGACAATTGAATCAGTTCGGTAATTTGAATCAATTAGCTGCACTTCAAATTCACGCATGTCGATCAATGCCTAATACGATGACGTTCAATCAAACCGATTGTAATACACGTAAGTAATTTAATTAAAATTTATAAAGGTGAAATTAAATATAATATTATATGGCGGTTTAATCCGATTTTTAGTATCGCCAGGAAATGAAATTCCACAGTCGAATTTTAATAATCAAATGAGAAGCGCTTTCGGATCATCTGCGAAAAGACCGCGAGGTGAAAAAAGACCGATCCCCGAGGAGCACAAGGATGAAAAATATTACGAAAGGAGAAAAAGGAACAATCAGGCAGCCAAAAAGTCTAGAGATGCGAGAAAAATCAGAGAAGATCAGGTAAAATCGAACTTTATAAATTTTTGTGATTTATTCATATGATTTGCTAATAAGATTTATTGTTCTTTACTATTAAAAAAATATTATTTATTTATATATCGATATTTTGTATTATTATTGTAGTTAGAAATGCGTTAATAACACGTAATACCATTTATTTATATACAATGAAAATATTAAGAAAAAAAATGAGAATGGATCGATTTTATTATTTTTCGTTCGTTCGTTCGTTCTCTATTAGAATTCTATTTCTATTTATTATTATGATTAAAAAGAATATAATGATAAAAAAACATTTTTTTACTAATAATATTATATATAATATTAATCGATAGTTTATTAATAAAAATAAATGAAATTTAATAAAATAAAATATATATTACTTTCATTATATTCTTTTATATTTATGCGATTATTTGTTTATATATATTTTTTTTTTTGATTTTTTTTCAATATTTCAAACATTAAAAAGCAATATTATTGACTTCTACTAAATGAAAATTGTTTCGAAACTCTAGAAGTTTTTTTTTAATTCGTTGTTTAAAAGTATTATTTACTAATTAAAAAGAATTAAAACACGAAGAATATTATGAAACCTTTTTCAACTTTAATATTTACTAACATTGATAAAAATAAATAATTAATAGAAAACTGTTAGAGATTCCATAAAGAATTACTATAGTTGAAAATTATCCAAATCAATTTATTTTATTTATTTTGTCAGTTATTAAGTATTGCTACGGTTTTAAAACTCCGTTAAAAATATTTTTATAGAAATATTAATTCTAATTTAATTATCGATTTTATCAATAGATCGCATTACGAGCGGTAATATTGGAACACGAAAATAATGTATTAAGAGCACAATTAGTAACTTTAAGAGAAGAAGCGAGAGCATTACGAAGATTATTATTGGGTAGATCGAGTCCACATACATCAATAATTAGTAATCATTGCGCTAACGATTAAAAAAAACGTGTATATTTTAATAAAACTTACACAATTATAAGCTAAAACAAAATTTGGAGCTGATTTATTTTTGTTTGAATTATAAAATTTATAAGGTTTACAAATATTTTCTGAAGTTTATGAAAAATAATTAATAATATAAACTTTCAATATCCCTGTGAAAAAATTAAAAAAATGTCAAAAATGAATTTGAATAAAAGAAGAGACTAAAGAAAAGATGACTCAAGTTTTTGAGGGAAGATGCAACAAAGTCAAGGAATGAAATTTTTTAAATCAGGTTAAAAGTCGATATATCTTGTAAAGTTATGAAGGAAGATACCATAAAATGTATTTTTTTTTACCATAAATAATAATAATAATATATTATATATATAATTTTGAGACAGCAAAACATATATTATCGTAATATTATTCTATAGATAATTAACATCGAAAAACTTAAAATGACATCTTGATGTATAATAATTAATTTATTTCAATATATATGAAAATAGCGTGAAAAATGTTTTATAAATTTTATAATTAATGTTGAAATAAAAAAAAATGTTTTTGAATTGTTATTATATTAATAAAAGCAAAAATTTATAGTTTGTTCCACTGTATACGTAAAATATAATTATACGATAATATTATGTGTATAAACGATATATTTTAAAATATAATAATAAAATAAAAAAATATGTAAAAATTCTATTTATTGTGTAATATAAGGAAAATAATAAATATATAAAAGTCTCTGAACGTTTTATTATAAAATAATTAAACACTTATATCTACAATTTTTTGACTAATAGAACTGACTGAAACTGATTGAAAAAATTGACAATTTATTTCACCTGAAATTATTATGTGTAATAAATGTTAAAAATATAAAAATCGTTAAAATAATAATTATTTTTTAATTATTTCAACGCTTTTTATATTTTAGTTAATATATCTTTTTTAATTTTAAAATTTGATCAAAAAAATATTCCAATTATTTATTTTATTAATTTAATAGTTTTATGTATTTAATTAATTAATGTACCAGTGTTGCCAACTATTAAATACATTTTATACATTTGATAGTTGGCAGCACTGGTTCAACAAAGCCGACTTTTAGGTTAACAACAACAAGTGTCAGCGTCTTGGATTGTTTTCCGCTTTTCGTTTTCACGTTTTAGTTTAAATATGTGAGTAAAAATTTAATATATATTATACAGATTAATTTTTTTTAATATTATTTAAATCTCCTACGGTCTATTACAATTATTAGTTTAGAATTGTCAGTTATACATTTTTAAATTTATAATATTTTTAGTTGACAATATATTTGTTTTGTGTCAAACGATATATAATTAAATAATTTGATTGTATTTAGTATTAAATTGTGAATTATAATTAATCTTAAAAAAAACAATGACAATTAGGTTAAAAATAAAATATTCAAATTCTCAATATTGTGTTTCAATTAATTATAACTAGTATTATATCAATATGAAAACTGTCTCCTTTTACACGAAAAGTTTAAAATTAAAGAAAATCGAAGCGATTATAATATTTATAATGGTAATATTACAGTAATTTGTGTATTAAAGTTTCTAGCTAAACAAATGCACGAAAAAATTTTATATGCAAATAGATTTTAATGCATTAAATTTAATTTTATTTCAATTTTGCAGTCAATAAAGCAAGATGTCAGACGATGAAGATATTATGATTGTGGAGAAGGTGAAGGCGTTAGAACAGATAGTTTCTAATAGTACAGGTATGACTGGAGAACAGGCTGAACGGGCACGGATAGCAGCATTAGCTGCATCCATAACCAAAGATTCTGGTGAAAATATGGATACCGGTACTAAGGAATTGGGGCAGATCCATATTTCAAATGGTAAACTATTGTAATTAAATATTTGAATATATTTTATATTTGAATATTTTAATTTTTTAAATGTAATTATATTGTAGAGTATATGGATCTTGAAGATGAAATATCTAAAGACAAACAAGCATTGCTTGAAGAATTTGAAAGAAGGAGAAAAGCCAGACAAATAAACGTGTCTACTGATGATACAGAAGTGAGACGTAGTCTGCGACAATTAGGAGAACCCGTCTGTCTTTTTGGTGAAGGTCCGGCTGAGCGACGTGCACGATTACGAGATTTATTGAGCTTGTAAATTACGTTCCATTTCATTTTATTTTAAATTAGCGTTATATTTATTTTAATTAAAAATTAATACAGTTTGGGAGAAGATGCTATTCATAAAAAAATGATAGAGGAAGAAGAGCGCTTGCAACAGGAAAGAGGCCAAGAAGGAACTTGGTATCATGAAGGTCCTATTGAATTAAGAGATGCTCGGTTATGGATTGCTCACTACTCTTTACCAAGAGCTCAGGAAAGGTATTAACAATATTGTGTTATTTATTTCATATCTTTAATAGTAATATTAATATTTGTTGAAGACTAATTTAATATCATTTATGTTTTGGTTATAATTTAGTTATGTTGTTTATTTTAGATTAAAAAAAGCCAGAGAAGAAAAAATAAATGGAGCAACATCTAAGGTTGCAATTCGACAAGAACTTCAACGGCGACTCGGAACCATGACAGTAATGGCTAGTCAAGTTGGAGGACCGCGTCCATTAACATTCTGTAATTTTAGCGGTGATTCACAAATGTTGGTCACTGCTTCATGGTATGTATATGTTTTTTTTTTCAATTTTAAAATATGGTATTCTTAAGTTTGATTAAACTTTATGTATTATTTTTTTAGGGCAGGTTCTTGTAACATTTGGTCTGTACCTGGATGTGAATCTCTACATCCATTACGTGGACACACATGTCAAGTTGGAGCTATCGTTTTTCGTCCACAATCAAAAATACCTCCACATTTTTTAAATAAAGATGCCGAAATAGAAGGTGATGCAAAAACATTATCGTTAGCTTCTTGTGGTTATGATGGTAGTGTTTTACTCTGGAATTTAGTCAAGTAATATTATAAAATAATATATATATGAACTAATCAAATAATACATATGAACTAATCATGTATTAATTATTTAGCGAAGAACCTATTGGTGAGCTTACTGGACATGCACCTCATCGAGTTTCTCGGGTAGCTTTTCATCCATCAGGCCGTTATATAGCGACATGTTGTAGAGATTCGTCGTGGAGACTTTGGGACTTAGAAATCGGCTTAGAATTACTCCATCAAGAAGGTCATGCTAAACCTCCTCATTGTATTGCTTTTCAATGTGATGGTTCGGTGGCTGCAACAGGGTAATTAAATATAATTTATTGTACTAGTTGTAAATGATAATTTTTAAAATTTTATTGATAATCGTTTGTAATATTTCAGAGGTTTAGATGCTTTTGGTCGAGTTTGGGATTTACGTACAGGTCGCTGTATTATGTTGATGGAAGGTCATCAAAATAGTATTTTAGATGTAGAATGGTCTCCATGCGGTTATCAACTTGCAACAGCTGGTTGCGATAACGCTATTCGTGTTTGGGATTTACGACGTCGTAATTGTTTATATACGTTACCGGCTCATACAAGCTTAGTTAGCGGTTAGTATTATATTTTTATATTAAGTTATGAATTAATTTCGTCTTGATTAATTTATTTTTATGTTTTAGGTGTTAAATATCAAAAATCCAACGCCCACTATATTGTATCTTCTAGTTACGATAATACTGTTAAATTATGGGCTAATATTACTTGGCAACCTCTGAGAACACTTGTTGGACACGACAGTAAAGTAATGGGATTAGACGTTTCAGCCGATGATAAATTTATCGCCACTTGTTCTTATGATAGAACATTTAAATTATGGTCAGCGGATGCATAATTTGATGTATTTTTTTTTAATATCAGGCTTCGTTTAATTATTGTGTAAAATTAATATATTTTTATTACTGTCATTTTTATGTTAAATAAATTAAGTTTATCATTTAAAAATTGTTTTTGATTTATATATATTTAAATTTATTTATTTTTATTATTCATATATATGGTATGTATAATATATAAGAAACGGAGTTGATATGATTGCTTTTATATGGCATCGCTAATAAATATATATGAATTGAGTTTATAAGACTTCTATAAAAGTAAGTTGAAATATGTTATACATAAAATTTGTTTTTCATATATGTAAGATGAAATATATGTTTAATAATATTTTTCAAATTTTCAAATCTGTTATAGATAGTTATGAAAATTAAAAATTGAAAAAAAAAATATTTATTGTTTTTTTAGTATTTAGGGTGAGAAACTTACATTACTCTAGAATTGAATTATGTTGTAATCGATTTTGATGCCTTATTCGATTAAATTTAAAATTAAAGACGGTAGCCTTGAAAGTTATTGATATTTCATATGACACGTGGATGTATGGAATGGTTTTATTTACTAAGAATAGATATCAATTCGTCAAATTCATTAATATGCATAAAATGAAGTATAAAGCAAGTAAGTAATTATGATTTTGTAATGTTTCTCAGTTTGTTATTTGTTTGTGACTATTAATTTTAGTATAAAAACAGGACAAAGACCAAAAAAAAAAAAAAATTCAAATCTTACGCGGACCCCCCAAACATTGTTCAGGGATTCCCAAATTATTTTGAATCTTCCACGGAACTCCTGAATGATACTAGGTATTCCTGGGGACCATTTTGGGAACCATTGCGTTAAGGGAACAAATTTTTGATTTGACATAACAAACACACACACACATTTATATATATATATATATATATATATATATATATATATAAATGTAAATTATATAATAACTGAAAAACTACTATAGTTTTTTGTTTATATTATTAATTATAAACAACAATAGTTATTAATAGTTTGATTACTAATTTTATAAAAAAAAAGCAATTCATTTGTAAAAGGAAATTAAATTTCTTTGTAAGGATTCATAAATGAATCTCTGCATATAAAAAGAGTGAATGTTATAAGAACATTTCACTTTATACTTAAGTTGTCTGAGTTGTTATATCAGAATGAAAGTGCTAGTGCCATGGATTGGATCCGCTTTACTAATATTATTTTCCGTATGTATCGATGGTCATATGACAGAAATTTTAGTAGAAGACGATATGACTGATACCGGAAGGAGTAATTCTGTGGAACCCGTGCCACCTGAAGATTCTGTCGGTGGAGTTTGTCACGTGGAATTTCAGGTACCCATTTATAACACATGACACTCATTTATTTATTTAATAAATTTTATTCTGATAAGAATTATTATTGAATTTGAATAATATGCAAAGTTACATGAAAATAAAGTGTTAACTATAGATTCTTGTATCACTGTTATTTATTATATAAATATATATCATTTAATATTACTGATAATTATTTTGATTACCTTACATAATTATATTTTAATCACTAATTGAAACGTTATTAATCAATTAGTCTAAATTGATCCACTCTATATTATATATTAATATCAGTATTACAAGAATGAGTTTTTTAACTATTTTTTTTTTTATTGACAATTTAAGAAAATTATTTTCAGTTACAGTAGATTATTTTTTGAAAATTTTGTATAAAAAAATCTGTTCATTTTAGGTAATGAAGCGAGTACTCGGTCGATGTATGAAACTGGGTCGTAATTCCAGAGGATGTGTAGCTGGAACTTATCTGCATCCTTTCCATCCAGAATGTATATGAAAATATTAAATTTTAATATAATTTTTATCAAAATATGTAAATCTTAAAAAAAATATATATATAAATATATTATTTTGTATGTGTTGAACTTAAAAAAATCAGAAAATGGTCTTATTATATTTTACAATTTTAAAATAAAAATATTTTAAAAGTAAATAAATATTTTTTAATTATACTATAAATTAATGCTTATGAAGATATTAAAAATGTAAAAAAATATATATGTGAAAATATCAAACTATTTCATACACATTTATCATTTATTATATTATATTGTTCATTAATATAATTGATATATAGATTTTTTTTGACAATTGATGTTTATAAAAGGTGATTAGATCTTTAAACTATACATAATTAATGATGTTTATTTGACAAATTAAAATTGACAATTCTAAAACATTAACTGAATAAATATATTTGATATAACTAAATAGTAATAGTTTAAGTTTTGATTCATACGAAGAACGATTGAATATTAAATTTATAAAAATGAAAATTTCGAAAAAGAAAACAATAAAAAACATTGATTATATCATATTTAAGACACTAAATCAAGTTCTTGGAAATCGAGATTGTGTTTTATCTGAGGATTATTTTAAAAAAAATACTAAATGGGAAATTTTTTATATATTTTTTTTAACAATTATAATATATTTATCAACTATAAAACGTATAATTTTCATAATAAACGTATCGAAAATTTTCGTAATAAACGAAATCAAAACAATATATATAATTATACATATTAATATATTAATATTATGTCTTAGTTCTACATTTTCAAAATATTTTTTTAGTAACAATCAAATTAAAATATTGAAAAATTTTGCAGATGTTAATAAATATATAGATATTTGTATATATTTTACACAAATTCAAATAATTAATGTTATTTCTCAAGTGATAAGTCTGACAATAATAATAATGTTAATAGTATTTTCTCTAACACATAACGATTCATGGGATTATATTGTATTTTTATTTTGTTATATAAAATTTAATTTATCGTTTATTCAGTTTTTATCATGGTTGATTTTAATAATAACGTACTTGAGGTCTTTTAACAATTTTTTATGTATCTGTTTTCCAATATATAACGTGAAATATATGAATATTGATAAAGAATTTACACTCACTTTTGGTGCTGAAAACGTTGATGTAAATAATTTGATCAAAATATATGGAAAAATTTTAGAAAATTTAGAAATAATAATTTTATCATATATTATAGAGGTAATAATTGTTATTTTAATATAGTAACAAAATTAGTATAGTGATAAACAACATTTTTTCAGGTGGTGTGTCTACCAATATATGCTTTCACTAGCACGGTAACTTCAGTAGTGGAATTTATTAAAGTTTTTACAACTTTGGTAATTGTAATTACATATATAATTTCAATTTATTGTCTTAGAAATATTAATATAAAAGTGTTCTTCTTTTTTTGTGTCTAATTAAAGATTGATGATTATATTTATAAAGATTTGTTGTTAGAAGTTTTTTGTATTTTTTTTTTTTTTTGGTTATAATGAAATAATGGAGAAATAATATATTTCATTATTCGATTATTTAAATTGATTAAAATATATTTTAGAAATCGTACGGTTTCTTTCTTACAATACTGTGGCTTATTCATGATTCATTTTTGATTTTAATTTTTTTAACTCTGGGGGAAATGATAAATCATGAAATTGGTAACACAAAACGAATCATAAACAAAGTAATAATTAAAAATATTTCAAGTAAGTGTATAATGCTTTTTTTTTAAATTAAATATATATTTTTAATTTAATTAAGATATTTCAGTAATCCATAAAAAATATTTTATACACGAATTTATACACACGGTCAACTTACATAATACAAAAAAATAAAACATCTTTCTAAGAATTTTTAAAATTGTAAAACAATAAAATATTTTGAATTAAAAAAATATTGAAATATATAAAAGATTGTACATATATATATTTTTTGTTTTTTTTCAGACGAAAATGAAAGTAAAAAGTTTAAAATGTTCTTAAAATATATACAACGAAGAAAATTAAAATTAACGGCTGGAAATTTTTTTGATTTAAATTATACCACACTTCACGATATCATTTCAGCAATTTGCATATATTCTATTATAACACTTCAGTTTAATAATTCTGTACAAGAAATATAATTTTAATGTAAAATTTTAGACGTTATGTATTATTAAATGGATTAGAAATTATATGTGATTTATTTAACGATTATTTATTTTAAATTATTACAGAATATATTTTTATTATTAAAATCTGATAATTAAATAACATTTATATGAGTATTTCATGTTGGATAAATTATTAAATATTTTTAATTTGGAATTTTTGAAGGACATCGTGATTAGTTGTTTTTTTTTTTTAGTAAGTTTATTGATTAAAAATAAATCGTTCAAAACCGATCGATAAGAACGGCGTATTATTTCATCGTAATAACATATATATTTTTTAAAAAATTGTAATTTTTTTAAATTAGATTGAAAAATATTAATATAATCATCACATCGTCAAGACTGTCACGTTAAACTATCACATTTATAATGATCAAATTACGACGTTGATAAAAAAAGCGGGAGGTCATTAAATAAAATGACCTATATTCAGTTGAATAAAGTTCTATTATAATATATATATATATAATGTTAGAACGTCATCGTTACCCGTCACCGCCGTCCGCCGCCGCCGCCGTCATCACAATTGTTGGTTATTAAACCATTATTATTTGTCGGCATTTTTTGATATATCGCTTAATTGAATATGTATTTTTTTCATTTATAATAGTTTCTTGCAAATTTGCTCACAAATTTGTCACTTTTATCGTGTTTTATACATTTTAGTTTCTTCTAACGTTCATAATATTGTTGAAGAATTACGTTTCCAAAGTCACTTTTAGCATACTATTTTCATTTGATGTGAAATACGATTTTCATCTAATCTGATCTGATTCGACCACGATGATTCTTATATTCTGGAAAACCATTTATCAACTGATAAACTCAATTTTTTTAAATTTTTGACTTAGTCCACTTTTATAATAAGCACTAGTTGAATTCCATATAGTGTTAAATAAGAACCACTATTTAATTGCTAATTTTTGATAATATATGATGAAAATTACATTGAATTAATTTAATTTAGCTAATACATATTTTTTTAAATATTAATTTATATCATTTTAATAATTATGAGTTCAAATGTGAAAATCGAAAATTATATATAATAGCTTATTAAGTACATTTTAATATTCACAGATGTCACTAAAAACTATTTCAAAATATTATTTTTTTAAATATTTCAATTTTATTTTATATTTACTAATAATTATTATTTTATAATAATTAATAGTATATAACTATAACTTATTAATAATTAGTCAACAATAACTTATAAATAATTATAAAATTATTATTTTTATATTTTGCTATCGATTTCAAATATGTTTTGATAAATAATAAAAATATATATACGATCTGTTTATTAATCATAATTATATTTGAAAAATTATGATATTCATAAATTATTTTTTTTGCATATTTTAAAATTATAATAAACAAATAGTGTATAAATAATATCGAAATATACTATACACGTATACCTGTACATATTTTTGTTCAAAGATTTCCATTACTATTTAAATATTTTATAAACTAAAATAAAATTTTCTTGTTTGAAATATTTAAATAATAAAAAACATTAAATTCAACAATAAATATATGACCATTTACATTTGAGAAGCGCCGTTTGGTCATCACTTAGATTAATGCGAAAAGTGGAAGCGCGGTAATGACTATTTATATTAATTTCTTTGTAACGAATATCCATACATTTTTTTATAATATTAAAAATTGTAAAATGACGATTTTAAATAAAAAGAAAATTTCTTTTATTTTAAATTAGTTCGCACTCACATAACTATAATCCGAACTGCATTTTCAGCATTAAAACTAAACTTTATTTGGTTCGAACTTAACAATCTTGCCAGAAGGATTACTAAAGTTAAAATTTTTAATCTTTATAAATATGAAACAAAATTTTAAAGAAAATTTTTGAAATGATGACCAAAACTATTTATTTTTTAAGTTTAAAAATTTGTTCAATAAATCAATATATTCTATATAAAACTATTAAATAGCAGAGATATATAAAATGATAAAATATAAAAACATACATTTTTTTAGCATAATAATTTTAAATTAGAAGTGAAAAATTCATCAATAATATTAAAGAGTTAATATTTGACAATACTTTATATAATGTCGATAAATTGAGAAATATAAAAAAAATATTTATTTATATTTTATTCAATTTAATTTAAAATAAATATGTATAAATTTATATATATCTATATATACATATGCAATATTATTATATGGTCGTATTGAACGGCGTTATGGCCGTTTGTGATAAACGTCAGTACATGTGCCGGTTGAATCGAGCGATCCGCTATTACTGTCAGTATGCGGCCGTGTGCCGATCGGATAGGTGGTGTGTAGTTTTTCGCTCCGGTACATTTATCGATCGTATACTCGCGTACATAACCCCCGTGTTGTAAATATTACATTTGTAAATACAACATACATAATAATAAAACGAAAATAAACATATAAAATTAATAAAAATAAATTTTATAAACGATCAATAAATTTAAAAATCTTATCATACGAGATGAGACGAAATTTGAAATTGTTACTCGTATTCGCCACACTGTGGATTTTCGTCGTGTTGTTCTTCACGCAGATACCCTCGGGAAATCCAAAGGTTCGTATCGTCCCTCGTCATCTTCACGCTACTGTTTTTCGCTATTTATTATATTGCTCGTTCGTTAAAGAGTAGGGCGAAGTTTATATAAGGGTGGTTTTTATTTATTTTTTATGTAACGGTTATGTTGTTATTGACGAACGGGGTTGAATTGCTCTCTCTCTCTCTCTATATATATATATATATGTTCTATGCGTGGAAAACTCGTGCTTTTTTTTCAACCCCTTCTCAGACGCGTGTATTTTTGTTTTTTGATCTCATAAATAATATATTTAATATAAAAATATATAATTTAGTTATATTTAAAATATTTACAATAACAATAAAATTTATTTATTTAAAATTTTTGATATAATTATGGTAAACCTAAATATTATAAAGGTATACATTTTAGAATTTTAATAATATGTGATGAAAAAAAAATATAGATATATATATAAATTATAAATACGAGATAAATAAAACTTCAACCGTTCTTATCAAATGTAATTAATTATGAACATTCATAATTAACTAATAAGTATTTATTAGAGATACGGCATTATTTACAAATAGTACAAATTTTTATAATACATTACGCATTTTTTAAGGAATTGGGATAAATGATTAATTTTAATATATAAAAAATGCACTTACTTATAAATTTAAATATTGTTTAATATTTACATATAAATTGAATGAAAAAATATGTAATTATATATTTTTTATAAAATTTGTAGGAATATAGTAATATTTTTATTTATTGCATTTAACATATTTCAGTAAATATTATAAATCGATTACATTATAATCAATCGAAACTAGTATATAATGTATTAAAAAAATATATTTAAAACTAATATAATAGAAATATCCTGATTCTTCAAGTAGCGTGAAGAGTTTGAGAAAGATTTAAAGATACAGAATATTTCATCTTTTTTTCGACTATAAAACATATAAATACTACAACTTTTAGAAAAGAAGAAAATTTCTAGCATAAACGAAAGTTGAAAATGTAAATCGTATCCTGGATTTCAATTCTGAATCTATTACATATTAAACAAGTGTATGTACTACTATTGCTTTGTATCTCGTAATACATACATATAATTAAATTGAAATCTATATTATATATATACCATAAACAATAGAAATATCATATTTTATATACAAAAATGATTAATTTATATATTAGATCATAATTCATTGAACTTTCACATCGTTATCTAATAAATCACAACGTAAATAGACCATAAGATTCGAACATAAGAAAAACAATTATTATATATTTTTTTGGAAACGTTTTTCTATATCGAAACGTTAAATTTATCGCTTTGAAATGTCGACTATTCATCTCAACTATAACATTATTTCGATCGAAGTGCGGCATTATATATATATATATATATATATATATATATATATATATATATATATGTTAAAGATTCATCATGCGTATCGACGTCTATACGCCCTTATTGTTGCGATTTTAAATATCGTATCTGTAATGGCGAATTTGTAGTTTGTTATTCCGAAGCGGTAATGTCCGAACATTAACTGAATAAATCTTGTGAAAGTCCGAGTGGTAAATTCAACGAATGTTAGCTATAACTTTGTTCTGGTTAAAGTAAACTAGCAGAACTAACCGTATATCTTTCGGTTCAACCGTAATACTATATAAATGTATGCGTTCACTTTTGTATATATATATATATATATATATATTATATTATATAGAAGCCTACATATATTATAAAAAGTATATTATATATATGTACGCACTTTTGGCGATTATTAATTATATAATATATAATTTTATATTTGAAATTTATTAGCTATGTTGGGGAACACGGATCATATCCTTCAGTATATATAAATATTTAAAGATTACATGTAAAGAGTTGGTGACCTAACATCGTAAATAATAAATCAAAATATAGGTTCACGTTCGCAAGTATGGATTAATTTATTTATTAATTGAAATTTATGATTTAAATTACCTTTTAATATATGTTTAGTTATTTTATTCATATATAATATGTGTGATAGTTTTAATGGAATTAATTATTAGAATAATTTATCTTATAGAAAATACAATAATAATTTATTTATTCTGATACTCTGAATATTTTTACGAGTAATATAGAATGTAAACATTTTGGCATATGAAATAAAATATTTACTCGCGCCTTTTGTGAGATAATTTTTATCGCAATGGATTAATGTTTTGTATCCGAAATTATTATCAAATATATATAATAAAATATTGATTTTCTAAAACTGAACAAAATATTTATATTATGATTGTTAGAAAATAAACTTACACAAAATATCGACCATTTTAATAATAAAATGTTTGTAATTCATAAAGCAATATTAAGCAATATTAAGAAAACTTAAAATTATATTCGTTCAAGAAAGTATAACGAAATTTCGTTTTACACGGTTTTAAATACGCGGCAACGAAAATTAGAAACGGTCTATAAAACTACGATTAATTCATAAATATCGATCGGAAAATCAAACCTGAAAGTTATGATCGTTAATTTTGAACGCTTCGAATAAGTAACTTGCAATTTTCCCATTTAAATTCAAAGCGTCGATTTTTATTTGAAAGCTATATTTTATGATGATCGATTAAAATTCACAATTATGTTAAATATGTTAAAAACATTAAAAGATTGTAAATATATATCAATATATCAGTGTTTCTTACTTTTAATTAACGTACATATGTTATTCAATTTTATTATATATTATTCTAATAAATAGGAAAATGTTAAGTATTTTTTAGGGAATAAACTTAGTCTTATAGAAGTTCTTTGTAATCTTTTATTACTAAAATCTTTCTAAAAGTTTTGTAATTCATCACAGATTTGCGAAAGTTACTTGAATAAGAATATTAATTTGTATTTTAAATATGATATTATATTTTTTATAAATAAACAATAAAAATCAAAAAGCTTTAAAGTCGCTAATGAAGTGTTAAAAAAAACTGAGAGCGTTTATACTTTTATATATTACATTATTTTTTATTTTCATTATTGAACACCTCAATTTAGACATTGTATTTTTACTGTACAAAAAAAAAAAATATATATTTTTTCATACAATTGTGAAAAATTATTGCGCAATCGTTTCGTCGGCAAAAATCGCGACAAAAAATAAAATAAAAATAAAGCTCACGAGCACCGTCGCGAAAATTACACACGTATAGTGGATTTTAGTCCGGAAAATGCACAATTACATTCACAGTACACTAAATTGAATTTCGGTTCGTTGAAAAAGAAAATAGAGATTGAGTCCAATAACGTTCGTCGAAGCGAATTTTATTCTCACGGAAAATCGCCCTCTTCTCCGCGAAGCCTTAGGCGCAGGTTTTCCTCTTTCTTTCTTGTTTTTCTCCCCTTTATTGCGAGCTTTTCCTATATATATATATATATATATATATATATATATATATATATATATATATATATATATATATATATAATGTTATGTTTCTATACTATATATATATATATATATATATATATATATATATATATATATATATATAAGATATATGTATTATACATGTACGACTGTTCATAAATATTTTATGGATTATGAATAAAAAAAAATAATATATGTTCGTTGCGGCGTATTGCGAGATTCTGAAAATGTTTCGTTTTTGGAGGGTGAAAGGTTTTTTTTTTGCGACTCGAGCAAAACATATTCTAAAAGTCGATTTAATTATGTATAAAGCGCTATGAATATTCAAATATATCAAAATATTAATGTTTCATATTGTGACGTATAAATATTAAAAATGATATAGAAATTGTCTATGAAAATTTTGTATATTTAAATATTGTATAAAAAATATAGAATCAATAGGATCTTTTATTTTATAATATAGTTTACATATAATTTAGTTGAAATTATTAAAAAAAATAAATTTGAATTGAATAGATTTATTTGGAAAATCATTGAAAGGAAGTATTATACGAAAAGAAATGGATTCAAATGTAAAAATCGTAGGAGATTAACTATTCAATGAAAAAGGTCTCATAAAATATTATTAAAAAGACGAATAAGGATGTTTATATCGTCTGAAATGTTTGAACAAATAAAGGTAAATTTTCATTGAATGGCTTAGAAAAGTTGAATGCGATAAATATTGATAAAGAGTATGGAAACTTTGTACGTTGAAAATCTCATATAAGCTTTATAAATACTGTTTTATTTCAGAATCAAAATTTACAGTGATAATATCAATAAAATGAAATCTTGTTAATATTACTTTTTTAACTTGAATAGTTTTATTTTTAATATAACGGCTATATATTTCAGTTTAAAACCTATATATTTTCATGGGATAATTTTGGTATACACATCACGATTTTGACGTCCATATAATTTTATAATCTTACATATAAATAATATATTTCATAATACCATATATTTTCATTCGTAAAATTTAATTTCATTTATTTATTCATTGGAATATTTTAAATTTATTCGAGCTATTTCAATAGGAAAACGTCATAAAATCGAACGATCGACATATATATATATATAAAGTAATCTCGTTTCGAAAATTATGAACGCAGCATACGTCCGACAGTTAAATATATACTGTTATTATAATAGTATCGACCATCCCCTAATAAATGTGGTACTTCAATTTCACCATCGTCGCCATAGAACGATTCGATTCGAAAACTTCGTTCCAAATTCAATTCTCATCCCCCCAATTTTGTATTGTGTCTTATATTTTTTAACGAAAATATCATCAAATGTCACGAAGAGTTTTTCTTACACTTGGGAATTTTGTTGATATTTTTTTGTATATATATATATATATATATATATATATATATATATATATATATATATTAACACGTAAAAAAATAACAAAAGTTAAAGGGTTTTCTTTCGTTTATTTCATTTTTGAGAATGCGTCTGAGGAACGTTGTTCGCTTTATTGTCTCCATAATGAAATAAAATTATATATATATATATATAAGAAAATCCTAGAGCGGATTTAAAATATATGAAAGTGCTGAGACGGTTTTATTTGTACCAGCCTGAAGTTTATTTTGGTCATGAAAACTAATTTATATATTATATATACGAAACTTAATGTAAAATTTTAGATTTATTATAATTCTAAAACCTTTTATATTGTATATTTTAAAAATGGATGGTTTTTAATATCAAAAATTTAATAAATGAAATGACTCGAATATAAATATAAATTTTCTATAATTATTAAATTGTTAATTCACACATTAAACTGTTAATTCAAAATAATTTAATATATAAGTATGAAAATTATGTTTTAATACTTTTCTTATTTCGACATAAATATTATTTATATACCTTAATAGATTATCAAATTTGATAAAACTGAAAAATTATTTAACAGATTATTTAACTCAAAAATGATTGATATTGTACATAATTATATTCGTACATTAGAATATTTTTACATACATTTTTTTATTCGTACACTTTCACTGATTTTTAAATTTCATCGAATATACGAGTTATACACGAATATAAATTGTTCGCATTATACAGATTGAGAAACAACGTCATGTATAATTCATTATTTGTGGACATTTTTATTGTATACAGATTTACGATAAAAACTATATATTGAATAATTTCAATTTCATTCATATATAAATATATAGGATTTATTTAACTATACATTAAAATGTAATATAATTAAATAAATATGTTGAAAGTTTAGACGTTGAGCTGACGACTTGATCTCATTAAAAATGATAGTATAATAATAATAATAGTATATATATATATATATATATATATATATATATATTGTTAAAGAGGTTTTAACTATTATAGAACTGTCTTTTGAAATTAATTATTAAAATATATTTGTACACGGTATTTAGAAAGTTGAATAAACCTGGATTAAACTGTTACAACATCTTCGGTTTATAATCGTGTATTGTACTCGAATATTAATGGTTTGAGAAACACTCGTCTTCGTTAATCGCGTATGATATAATCGAGCGCGCTTTCGCATATTTAACTAACTGCTCATTTGTTTAACAGATTAACGCTTAATCTCTTATAATTGGTTAAACCCGGTTAATTATTATACTAGTCGATTATTATTATTATTATTATTATATTCGCCGATTATAAAAATCATCGCTCGTATGGAAATGTAATTATATAGCTGTGAATATAGATTATCATTTAGCAGACGTTTCATTTATGAACTCTGATAATTATTTATAATGGAATTTAATGAATTTAAAGTTTGATTTTATTATTACATTTTTATTAAGAATCTAAATATCAATAATAATGATTGATATTGTTAAATATCACATATTTTTTTAATGAAAAGATGATTTTTTTATATGAGCAAAAAATAATTTATTCTTTTAGTCATTTTAATATATATCAAAATATCCTTTTATCTCATTTTTTTCTTAATTATATTGTCTGTGAAAGCTTCATTAAAAGTGAACGTATTTTTATATAACAGATCTATGGATCAATTTTCAGTATTTTTTTTAATTATTTAATATTTTTCAATAATTTATGCATAATTAACTTTACAAAATATATTAAATATTTCGATAAAAATATTGTATTGAATTTTAAAATAAAAGTTTGAACCCTTAGGGCTATAACGCCATTTGTTTTCCATTAAAACGATATACAATTTATATATTTCAATAGTATATATATAAATAAATATATTTTTTTTTCATTGAATTCGATTTAATTTAAGAAAACGAACGTGAACCAATTTTCTATAGATTGCGACATTCTTTTAAACTGGGTCTGTCGTAACTTTTATTTTCTTTTATCGTCATAGACAATAATCGAATGTTTGTGCGTTTTGTTTATTTATTACTTATTTCTTTTCTTCAAAATTGCATCGACATAGATATCTATTTATATCTTTTATTTTATTTTATTTTTTGATTTTTGATAGCACGATCCGATTTTTATCGATAACTCAAAAAGTGCCCCCGTTGCGCCTTACAATAGCTATTTGATACATATATATATTTTTTTAGATTTTTTGAAAATCCTCTTATTTGTCACGATTGAAAAAAAATACAATTCGATCTTTTTAATATACGAAATAATGAAACGCTTTGAAAATTTTATATATTTTTTTTTCATTCTGTTGTTTCGCTTGTGGCCAAGTTAACCGTTAAACGTGTTTCGATTTACGTTTTTTTTTAACGTAAGCATATATTTTTTTTTCATGTTATTCAATTTCACCTGAATTCATATTCTGTGAAATGTCATTTGAGAAACAATTTAGAACGAAAGCACTGTCAGATACATTCTGCGCTATTTTAATATCAAAATGCTGTATTTTTTTGATACGCTAACTGAAATACAATATCGTATTTTTTCAGAGGAAATGAATGAAAATTTGCTATTATTTTTAATATAAAATTATATCCTATATATATATATATATATATATATGTAAATTTTATTTCTAAATAATAATAGAATTGTTTATAAAAGTAGAAAATAATATAAATATAGTGAAATAAAAAAAATATATAAAATTACACGATGATTGCTAATAATTCTAAAAATATGAAACGCCACATCATTGTGCTTAATTTTGAGATGTGCCATTTTTTTTTGTATATGCACTTGTAAATGCCAAATCTAGACGTTCGAAAGAGCTTTCCAAATATTCGCTAATCTTCGTATCATGCTTTAATGTCGTATAATTTTTATTAGCAGAAAGAAAGTCTGTCGTAATTGGTAATAATCATCAATCATGAGAGCATCTTGAAAATATGTACGTATTTGTTATAAAAAATATATATTATGCAATTGTAAAAAAAAAGTAATAAAATTTACTATTGCATAGTTAATAAAAAAAATAGTAATTAAAAACTATCATTATTATTTATAATCGATGTGAATATATGTAAGATTTTTGACTATATTATATAATTAGTAGTCATATGATGGAAATATTTTATTGTATAATTAAACTTGTATAATTAGACTTAATAATAAACCGAAATCTATGGTAATTATATTATAATATATAGAATTATATTTTAAATTCAATACGTCAAAAAAAAAGTTTTAAGGAATATATACCATAAATGAATAAGGAAAAATTAAGTTATTATTGTATAATATTAAAAGTTAGTCGTGACGTTTAACGAATTATTTACATTTCTAAAATTACAGTTTACAAAAATAACGGAACGATATTTTCTTGGGAAAATTTTCAAATTTTGATTACTTTACTTTTCTGGTTAAAAGAGGCTATATTCAGAAACAAAACTTTCAATTTTATATAAATATGTGAGAAAAAGTGTTAAAGTTTAGTAATACTATATAATTTGAATATAAACTATGAAAATAACTCGTTATTCAAACAATGAAATGATATTTTGAATATTCGAACGTTTATTTTTAACCATATCAATGTAATTTAATTATAGAATATTCATAGAAATGAATAACAATCTTGTGAATACATTTAATTGAACGTTACACGCTTTATGCGGGAATCGTTATACAATTATATATTTCTTTGAATTAAATGCGGGAAAATCTAGAAATACAATGATATTTTCTAATGTTTTTTCACGTGTACTTCTTTCTTCTATAGATTTGTTTTTATTAAAATGTAACAATTTCAACGTGCTATTTTTATTCTAGAACGATCCATTTTTTTTAACGTTCATAATTTTTAATATAAGATTACGTTGTATTATATTAAAGAATATGTTTAGAATTAAAAATTATATTCAAAAAACAAATAATACTAAAATAATACTATGAATAATCCGTTACAATTTTGTGCATCGTTAAATTTTCATAGTTTTTACAAACTCATATATATTTCATACAATGCGCAACTGTAGTCCCGCATTACAGTAATGGATCGCCAAGCTACACTATCTGCATATGATGTGTTAATAAAATATGATACACTTTAAAACGATTATATAATACGTAGATGAAGCGTATATTTTGTATTATTTTAAAAGAAAATTCGGATCGGAATCGAACTCGTTTTTTTTCTATATGTTAACAAAATATTTTAATTACACAACCATCGTTTGTATTATATATATATAAAAAATATTGATATTTTTGTATTTGTAAAACGATTTTTCGTAGGCATTTTTATTTTTCGCGCATTTTATCCATTCGGAAAAATTTTCTTTGTGCACACGAAGTGAATATATACTAATATATATTTTTTTCGAATATGTAACATTTTTCTTTTACGTTCAATTTCGACGTTTCTTCTTGTTAATCGAAGATTTTTGCCAATAAAAAAAAAGAGAATTTCGAGTTGTTTTTGTATGCAAAGCATTACGGATCCAGATCGTCATTTTTGAATCGGTGTTTTCGAGACTCGAATATTGAAAGGATTCCCGCTTTCATTCTTATTTTTAGTATCGGTTCAATTTTTCAATATATTTTTATTGTTAAAATACGCTTTCAATATTGAAACTATTATCAATGTTTTATTATTAAATACGATTCAATTTCTTTCGTCGATCAATCTATATTTTCTTTACAAACGATCGTTTTTTTTTAAATTTAATTTTTATTATTTTTAAGTCTTTTTCTTCAAGTGGTTCACTAATTTGTTAGTTTCTCTGTTTGTCGGTCATCGTGCATTTTCTCAGTTAAACTAATTTATTTGTGTCTTAAACGAATAGAATCTGATAATGGATTTTCCAGATATGTACTTCTCTTCATTAAAATTGAATGTAGCTCTGAGAATTTACGCTTAAAGTTGGCCGACTTGAGCTTTTATCTAAATGCGACTTTCTTCATTTTGTAATCTTACATAATAATTAAATAGATAATTATTTGTACATCAAAATTTTCCTTATATAATCATGATTTTTAATTTAATTATTGATACATAATTATTCAATTATAATATATATTTCTAATTTAGAGCCTTTCTCGAAATTATAATATAATTTTTAAAAATTAATATAATTTTCACTAAAAACATAGCCACCGCTTAATGTTGGAAAAAATCGTGTGAAATCTGTTTTTTTTTTTATAAGAATATATACTAAAATTTGCTTATCCGGATAGAAATTAAGATTGTTTATTACCTTGTGCAATAAAAAAGTGAAATCGACAAACTTTATTCATATCATTTATAACAATATTATTGCAATAAAATAATATTTCAATATTTCGTGTGTCAAATATATTACATTTTATTATATTTCTGATATTTTCTCTTTATGAAATTATATTAAATTATTTTTTATATAATTATAAAAAATAAACGGTAATTTATTTATGACTCTTATTCACATGATCGGTGATGTAAATTTATAATTTGAATAAAATTATATATGTATATATTAATTCTCATTAATTTCGTTATGTATAATATATATTATATATTTTTTTTAATATATTCTTCTTAAAATGTTTTCCACATACATCTAAATTAAGAATTGCAATTTTTATATTTGATCACATAAAATATTTTTTTTAATTGAAGAAAAATATTTTAAATAAAACGATTATATAATTGAATTATGAATATATTGATTTGTTTATCTCTATTCATTAACATACTATTTTAATGTTAATCAATATTATTGTCATTAAAAAGGCCGGTTGTTTTCATTTTCCGATTTACAAAATAAGCATTATATGAAAGTTAGAAAAAAAAAATGGTCGATCACAATAACCGGAACCGGAATTTTATCCCTTAATATTTCATCGTGTAATGGATCATTGTGTTCGATCGTTTGACAAGCAAAGATTGATCATTTCCGTTCGCGAATTTTCTTTCCCCCCCCCAAAAAAAAAGAAAAAAAATGAGGAAAAATAGAGAACAAAACACGAAAATTGAAACTGAAATATCGAAAAATAAATATATATATAATAAACAAGAAATCGGGTCGTCGAACGAAAGTGAAAATCGCACGCCTAATATAATACGTCTACTATTGTTTCTATGACACTCGTTATTCGAATTTCACATAATAAATAAATAGTAATTAATTAACGGTAATGAGCGCACAATATTTTCCGGTAAATCGTTAACTGTACCACTCTCGCATGTTATTTTTTGAATGGTTATTGTACGTGCTCGCGTCTCGTCGGTCATATGAAAAGATATAAATCATAATTCGCACTTCTTTTCCTAATATATTATGCATATTGATGTTTCGTTTTTCATCGCATTCATTGTTAATATTTATATTATTATAAATGCGCGCGCTATTGTTTTTCATATTATAATAAATTTTAATATATACAATGATAAAAAAAAGATGGCTTATCGAATTTTCTTATTGAACCATTGTATAAATTTCCAAGGATTATGTCTGTATCGTTTCGAATGTTTTACAAATATTTCAAAATTGCACGTCGAATAAGATTTTATAGTATGACACTTTTTTTTTCTGGTGTACAAAGTGAAAGACCGTGTTTTTTTTTTACTATACAATTAGCGTCTAATATGTATGACCTCAAAAGACGGAATCACGACAATTGTTCTCAGTACTAGAAAAATATATTCACTTTACATATAGAACACTTATTATTAATAGATTTAAATTTATTATGTGTGAAATGTAATAATTTTATAATATACATGTAAAATGATATCCGTTTTAATAGTAATAATAGTAAAAAAAAACATTACTGACAATATTAACAGATTGAATTACAAACAGATATGTTGTCATACAAATTGTATTTCAAGTTCATAAATCGATTTCACTCTGTAAATATAATTAATTCAATGTTTATTTGTGATTAAAAACAGTACGAAATTTTTATTAAGATTATAATAAAAAATAATATATATCATCAAACTCATACAAACCAACCATTCTGATTTATATATATATATATATATATATATATTTTTTTTTTTTTTAAAACACTCTGTATATTATATTTTGTCTAGTTTTAGTGTCAGTAAAATAAACATGTGAAAAGATAACTATAATTTTTATATTTAAGATTTGTAAAATGAATTTGAAACAATTAGTTACTATTTTTATTTGTGAGATGACATTTCCGAGTTTCCCATATTTTTTTTTTGTTTAACGGACATCGACTTCCGGTTTTCCGCTCAAATCAAATTCATTAATACCGTTTTTATTTGCGACACGAAAATATCGTGAAAGCTAATTAAATACGCCTAATTAATTAAGATGATTGATTAATTTTCGCGTTATTTATATATTTATATTAAGTTTTATATCTTGTTATTTAGCGATTAAATATTCGACATTATTTTATTAATTTAATTTTCGTTATCATAAATCAATTTTATAATAATCTATAAAATTATTTTAATTTAATAATTTATAGATTAATTAAATTTTATAAACCTTTTCCAAATTCTATCGTTCTTCATGTGATAATTTAATTATTTAAAAATGAATTAACGTATCAATAAATTAAACGAATTCGCACTCGGGTCAACTTATAGTGCACATTAAACGCAATATTTCTAATTAAGTCCGTCATTATATATATATATATATATATATATATATATATATATGTGTGTGTGTGTGTATAAAATAATAATTATTATTACCGTTGATTTATTAAATTATAATTTTATATACGCATGACTGCTCTCCTTAAACACGTTCTACAAAGAACGAAAGTATTTAAGATGATAACACGAAAGTAATGTAATCGCTGCAATGAGCATTCGAGTTATTATAATCGTACACACTTTTCTCTTTTAATTAAGATTTGTTTTCATTATTATTTAATTCTTTTTTTTTTTGCACAACTGACTCGTGATAAATTTTCTTTTTTAATCATATAGTCAGTTATGAATTTAAAATATTAGATATAATATGTGTTTTAATATACATATATTTATCGATGTTCATATTATTATTATTATTAAAATGGTATAATCGTGTATAAAGCATAATAATGATGTGTAATAGCAATGTTCAATGTACTTGGCGAACCGTATGATGGTTCTGATTCTCACGTTCGTGAGAAATGAAATCAACTCATGAAATCGTCGTAATCAATCATACGGAATATAATATAAATTTATGGAAAAAAATATACATATATATATATACATATATAATAATATATTTCGTGTTGGTATATCGAATAAAAATGAATATATTTATTTACGATATAATTGGGTATTTATTTATAACTCTACAGTATTAAATGGACGTAGATTATTTCTATTATTATAATGCATTTCAATTCTTCATGATTTCATCTAAATTATAATATTTCATTAAGTGAAGTAATAAAAAAAATAAATTTTATTATTATTATTGATTTATATTACCTGAAAATTAATTTACGTATGAATTTAATACTCATTAAATTTATATATATATATATATATATATATATATATATATATATATATATATATATATATATATATATATATATATATATATATTGTTAAAAATAAATTTCGTAATTTATTAATATTATAAAAATATATATTCTGTTATAATATCACGCTCTATATATATTATATATATTAATTAAGTTATAAAATTTCATGAATATTTATAGGAAAAGTCAAAATCTTTTGTACTATAAAATGTAATACAATTTGAATATTTAACAGGCAACATAATTAATTTATATCAATTAAAAAAATATATTAAAATTTATTTAAACCGTAGAATCGATAAAAAAAAACATTGCCAATAGATAATAGCGTATTTAACGCTTCAACGAACGCAATAAATTAACTAACTAACTAACTAAAAACGTTTCATTTTTGTCATTCGTCATTTTTTTTTTGAAAAGAAAAAAAAATTAACGATTTTTCACAGTTTTATTTATTTATTTTTTTAACGAACGGTTTTCGGCGTCGCTTTTCATTTTCATCGCAAAATTCAACAACTCGTTCGAAATTACGATTTTCCGCAAAGAGCTCTCTCTCTCTCTCTCTCTCTCTCTCTTCGGGGGTTTTCTTCTTTTTTTTCCGTTTCATTATTTCGTAGCTTGTTTTCCTTTTCGAAAGTCGATTTCCTGAAAATTTTTCATGCCGTTTCGATTCGGCACGTTTTCGCTCGTGAAATCGATTCTTGTTTGTTGCGCACTTGAATTTTCAGGATATATTTATATACGAATGTTAACGAACTTCCACACCTATAATATATATATATATATATATATATATATTTAAGCAAAATCACATTATATACAATCATATTTAATATTAATTTAATTGCTGAAAAACGATTTAGTATAAAAATATATTAAAAAAATCAGTATCCGTTGAAAAAAAATAATTTATTAATATTTTTATATTATATTTAATCAAAAATAAAGATTCGTTAGCAAAATAAAATAAAATTATAACCGCTGTAACCGCATATATTTTTAAATTTGATATTTTATATATAGTCGTTTTACGTGTTAATATCGAAAATTTTTACCACGAAAATTGTGAAATTTATATCGCATTGTAATTTAAACCTTTTATAAAAAAAATGTAAACGATATACAATATTTTTATAAAGTATAAATGAAAAACAAAAAAGATTTAAAATTTATTACTTTTATATTCTGTATAAAGATTTAATAGGATGCTCTTGTTTTTTTTTTAGTTATTTTCCATAAATATAATATAAATCTAAATGTAATTTAATCTTATAATATTGGATATATCAGGTGTTTTTTTTTGTATGATTTTTATTTATTTATATATTATTTATTCTCATTATATTGACTCCCTGCGTTCTCAATATATTTTTATGACTGTTTTATTATCGAATCAAAGACATAAAATATGTCGAAATGGTTCGATCCTATTTAATTTTACGATCTTTTTTGATTTCAATTTGTGTTGAGTAATTTTTAATTTATTACAATAAGCATGCTTCAATTTTAGACCTTTTTTTTTTACCAATATTATAAATATTAATTACTTTTGATATGAAAATAAAATATTTGTCTTCTTAAAATTTTGAAGAAAATACTTATTTTGTATACATTTATATATATAAATTATTTCATAATTTAATTAAAAAAAAAAAAACGGAAATATACTGAATATATTTTTTTTTCTGTTTTCGCATGAACTTTTTCTATTTTCCTTATACTTTTTCGATGCAATTCAAACGTGCATATATTCACCGACTTTACAGACTAAAGCTCGAGCCGCACTATTTTAGAACCGTTGACGTGTGAAAATCTATATAATAGAAAGAAGAAAAAAAAAACGACCGAAGTGAAAAAGAATCGCATAAATAATGCCGCATATAGGAAAGAAACTCGACTATAAATTTGAGAAGCGTATATATATATATATTTTTTTTTTCGATCGCTTTCACTGTGGAAAATTTTTTCGACGATCCGAATGTAGATTAAGCCAAAAAAAAAGTTTGTATAAATTTTTCCATATGAGATAATTTAGATTTTGGACCGGCGTTTTATAGAATTTATCGCGATGCCATTTTCTAAAATTCGACTAGAATATCAATTGTCGTCGTTTGACGAAGTGAGAAAAAGAAAGAACGCATCGTAAAATGTTAAAAGTTAAGTCGGTTAATTGACTATTTTTCTTGAATTACTATTTGTTTCTTTTTTGTGAAAAGGACAAATGTCGATCATAATCTTGGTAATTTTCATTTTTTTTTTAGATTAGATCTCGTAACATTTCAGATATACTAATTTATGTCATAAATTGCAAAATGCTCCATTTCTATTGTTTTTCACGTTTCTCATCGATTTTTCTCTTTATGTAAATTTATAATATGTTGGTTTGCACTCTTGCATGTAATATTACAGTGGCTCTCAAAATTTAAATAATATTTTTTTTTGTAAATCAAATATTATTTAAAAATATCTGTCAAATAGAATTTATTATGTAAAGAATATTTTTTATATGTTTATAAATGTTAAAATTTTATCATAATATACACATTATATAAAATGATTATATATTATATATATTTAAACTACGCTTAATTTTAATTCAAATTATAATTAAATCCCCTGTTCATGAAAATTTATTTTTTTTTATTTTCACCTTTCACTTTTTTACGATTTTTACTTCAAATTAAATATTTTACCGTTAAATTGTCATTGATTTATTCATTTTATGCATTGTATTTTTTAGAACATCGATACAATCCGGTTTTTTTATAAATAATAGTGCAATCTTATTTTAATTAAATGTACATTTTTTTTATTTCTCTTTCACAATAAATTTCACAATATATCTGTATAAATTTAAAATATAAACGTGAAACGATAATCTTAAACAGAGAAAAGTTATCGAACTATTAATTACGGTTCGTTTTGAGATTACGTCGCGTCTCACACTTTGAGAAACATCGCCGTACACTTTTTCGATTATTATCTAACGTGAAATTAGAACGATATAGCATTTCACTATTCTGTATTCGAAAAGCGTTATATACATAATAATAATACAAAATAAAATAAATGCATATAAAATGTTTTTATTATTATTATTATAATTTATATCACACAATTTCACCCGATGCAATCTTTATGTGAACGTTGTGTACTTGTAAATATGACAGTCAAGAAACGATAATCGCATCGACCCAGTTTTTCTATATTTTATTTTATTTATTTTTCCGATGAAAAATACTGAAAAAAAAACAACACCCGCTATTATATAGTTTTTCTATGGTAATCGTAAAATTTATATTATATATTATTAATATCGCAGTTTCTTTACAAAATATACGATTAGATAATGAAATGTCATGAAGTAGTAATAATATATGTATAAAAAATATTTATATTTATGTTTATTATATTTTAAATATTTTTTAGATATTTGATTAAACATATAAAAAAGAAAATTACTTATGGACTTATACACACACACACACACACACACACATATATATATATATATATATATATATATATATAAATAATACAATACAATATTATTTATATCAAAATAATTTAGATATTTTTTTTGATATATTTTAGTCACTTTTGTATTTTTTTTATCTTATAATATTGCAAAATTAAAGATTCAAATCACGCGAGTCACGCACTTTTTTCCAAATTTTTTCCTGTTATACACACATTGAACTTGTTAAAATTGTATATTTTATTATCTATTTTTATCGTTGCAAAAAAAATATTTATTTTTAATATTTTTTTTTATTTGTAATAAAATCAGAATTTTCATATATATATATATATATATATATATATATATATATATATATATATATATATATATATATATATATATATGTAGAAAACGTCAGTTTAAAATTAATCAGTTAAAATTTTTGAATAGTTAATGAAAAAAAAATACTAAATTTTGATCTCGATTAAATGTAATGAAATGCATATTTATACAATTATATATGAATTATATAATATATAATAATAATATCTAATGTAGTAAAATCGTGTGCATATAAAAATGCAATATTTTTTTTATTACAGTTAATTTTTATTATATTCTACAATGTAATAAATATATAAAAAATAAATAATACACATTTCATACGATAAATTATTATTATATATATATTTTTTGCATTATATGACCTTTTGACACTGAGACTATTTATTTCGCATAAAATTCAAACGGGGAGAGCGATGTGAATTATAATCGTTTAAATTCGGTATGCAATATTGTATATTATTATTATTGATGTTGTGTTGTTTATTTATTTATTACTTATCGATTGTTCGCGTAATAAACGAACGTTCATATTAAAATATGCTATAAAATTAATATATTTTTTTTTCATAAATACAAATTATTGAAGATTGAAAAAAAATCTATAATACAGAATAAATTGTGTTAAATATGTGCATTAATGAAAATCGATAATGTATATATAATAATTTATATTATATGACATCGAGTCTATAACATGGAATAATTGGAAAAGTTTTTTAATTTAGATTCTTTATCGATTATGATAAATATTTTCTTTTATACTAAATAAAAAATATTTTTATATCGAATATAAAAATTATTTTTATATAAGATTTTGTTAACGTTGAAATTTTTGCTTTATAGTAATGATAAAAATACAACATGTTCACGATATTTTAAAGAATTCATTTCATTAAAAACATTCAAATTCAATATAATACAATAAACATATACAATGCGACCCCATAAATAAAAACGAATACAACACACCTGACTTGAGCGGAATCGATTTCACGAAATAAATAATAAAAATAAAAACTAAAATATAATAGATTTTATTATACATTTCCGTAATCTGGATCGTTTCTAATGTGCATTCTTTTTTTTCCTTACAGGTATTGCGACATGGTGTGTGCGAGTATGTGAGCGCGTAACGGTATTGTTGTTGTTTATGTCAGGTGTCGGAAATCGGACACTATTGTCGTGTCGCGTCGTATATTATTCGGTATGTGATGACGATACATCATTCTATTTCATAAGATACGACGACTTTGAGCACATCGAAAGCGACCGTGACATGACGTGACGTGACATGACAGAATGATTTGTCGTGATTTAATCGTTTACAGACCGTTAATATATATATATATATATATAAATATATATATATATATATATATATATATATATATATATATATATATATATATTATATCGCTTTTACTATTATTTTTAATGGTTTCGATTTCTTCCGGTTCTGTTGTTGAATAGACGGTATCGTTTTAATCAATATTCGTATTTTGATCAAAAATATTTTCAATGTTTATTTATTAACATAATAATAAAAAAAAATCGTATCAATATTCGTGAATTTTTGTCAATACTATAATGATGCCTCAGCGTCCTCCATATTCGCCAGACGTGTCCCTATGTGTATAATAAAAAGAATATTGAAGACCTGTCATTTTACGAGTATAGATGAGATTAAAATATATCGCCGAAAAAGTGTAAAGCTTTCCTAAAAATGTAATTCCTATTGTAAAATGTTTTGGCTATTGGAAGAAGAACTGATGTAAGTATAATTATTTTGAAGGTGATAACATCGATGTAGACGAATAAATTAAATTATTTTTAACAAAAAGGAAAATTCTCATTACTTTTTGAACATACTTCATGTACAAAAAAACAACTTTCTATGAAACATGATATATAGAATTCTCAGGAATTTCATCATTTTAAATTTTCGCGATACTTTATCTGCGATCGTAAATCGTAAAATTACAATTTAATGCATGAAAGTGTTCATTTCCGACGTCTTCACAGTTTCCGCTTAATGTGATCGATACGATAGTAAAATTATTATTATATTTGAATGTTTCAAGTTTAATATTCACATTGCGATGTAAAACTTTGAAGCGTGCTTATAGTTTGCGGGTTACTTTTTAAGTAGTTCCTGTTTTTCGATTTCCGGTCATTAAACTATTTTTTTTTCTTTGATAATCAGATAGTTTTATTAAACGAACAATTATAAATAAAAATATTTATAATAAATTCTCGGTATTTTATCGTAATATTAAAATTAGATTATAAGTGATATTTTTACGACCTTCAAATGTAGTTTCAATGTAAAAGGTTAATATTCGAACGGTTTAAACTTTTTATTTCGTTAAAATGAAACAAGTTTCTAAACACCTTTTTACTCTTTTGCATTCTTCATATTCGACTGATTTATTTTTATTAATCAGAATGTTATTATTTTTATGAAAATAAATAATTGAGATTGATTACGGTCTGCAATCTTTGATTTATCGAGCATAATTAGTTAAATTTTAAATATGTATTTTTTTTTAAATTGTGTATAGATCTAATTATAATAAATTAGTAAAGAACGAAAATTTATGAAATTACTACAATAATTTGTATGAATTTTGATTTAATACAAAGTTTATTTTTATATTATAAAATTATGAATATTTAATTTTTATTTATGGTGATAATTTTTATCAATTGAAAGATCGTTAAAACGATTTTTTTAATGAAATATATTTTAAAAATATATAGAAATGTTTATGAAAACATCAGATCTTGTTCTAGTGTCATTGATTTTATTTTTGTACTATTAATATTTTACGATGTTATAAAATTAGTAATTGCGGTTTTAATATATAATAAATTTTTATAATTCGACTTTATATATGCATTATATTAAATATTCCATTATTTCTTTTAAATATTTCATTTCATATTCAAGATTTACGTTCGAATCGATAGTTTCAAATGTGAAAATCGTTCGTGCGCATAAAATGCGGTTTCTTCGCATCATAAGAGAAAAACCGTGTTTTTTTCTTCCATATATATCAAATAAAATGAATATTTATATCATCACAAAAATAAATTGATATTTCAAATAATTTTTTCCAATAAAAAGTCACGTGTTCACTTTCGTATTTCGAAATAGGAAAAGAATTTAATATACGATTGTTCTCGACGATCTTATGTCATAATATTTCTTATTCACGCATTAACATAATGATAGATCAATCTGCGACATCAAAAACGTCACATTACAATATATATATGAATATGAAATTATAGTGATTCCGTCGTCTATTCTTCGGAAAAGTCATTCGGTGCGAAAAATAGAGAGGGAGATGAAAGAAAATCAAAAGAAAAAAAAAACGCGCTGAAAAATCCATTGAATTATATGCGCGAAAAGCTTCATGTATTATTTAGCGCTTTTAAAACATATCTATTATATATGCTTTCATTGTTGTATAAAATTGAAATTTTATTCAATAAATAAAAGTGAAATCGTCTGTTGATGATGGAATACATATTTTTTTTTGCATATTTCGTTCATAATGTTGTACAATGAAGAAAATTGTATTATATATTGAAAAAAATTGCTTTTATGTAAGCGTTGATATATGATAAATTTTCTTCATATATTTTTTTTATCATCAAAAACAATAATATCTATCAATGGTAAAAGATGATATTTTAAAAAAAAAGTTAAGACTAAGAATAAATAGGTAATTATTATCTTTTTTTTTACAGAAGAATAACGATTAGAATTGTATTAAAATTTTGAATATTGATATCTAAAATATAAATTTATATATAGATATTTAAAAATTTTACTCAATTCTTCAGATATGAAAATTTTTTCATTTAAAATTTATAATAATACATATCGAAATAATAAATTTAACAAGTATAAAAAACAGTGATTATCATTAATATAAACAAAAAATATATAAAAAAATAATAATAATTCATTAGATAAAGCAACATTTTACGAACATTTATTCAGAACCGTTGTTACATATAATTAATTAACATTACGTTTACAACGTTAAGCGCATACACGTGTATGTAACATCTTAATTGATTAATTATGCAGCGTGTGATAATAATAATAATAATAATAATGATAATGATTATAATAATAATAATAATAAATATTATTATATTCGTAGAGCAACTTTCACGCTTTCGCATATGCGAATTCGTTCTGTAACATTATTTAACCCTCTCGCGACATGCGAATGCGCGACGCAATTTATTTTACATATTGTAATGCGTATATGTAATTAAAAAAAATGATTATATATTCTACATAATGTTTTATTACATTATCTATAATCGAAAATTTATTAATTTTACATTGATTAAATTATAAATTAGTTATATACTATAAGAGATGTTAAAAAATTGATGATTTTTTTTGAATGGATTTTATTTATAGAAAATTAATATTTAATATAACGTCGATACGTGTTTAAAAAATAATACAATTCATGATTTTTTGACAGAATATAATATTGTAATGATGCTTTAACCTCCATATTCGCCAGATATGACCCCATGCGTTTGCGAAGGGGCATTATTTTATAAGTATAAAAAGGATTGAGTTTTTGAAGATTAAAATAATTAATGGAATATTGACATAGAAAAATTACTAAAAAAAACTTTTTTTCAGTACTTTTTGAACATCATAATGTATTATTATATTTTAATAAAGTTACGAATTAAAAAACATACAATAGAAAATTATTAATACTCATTTTATTTATAACACAATAATAATATTTACATAAATTTATATATATATATATATATATATATATATATATATATATATATATATATATACGTTGACATCGCAACAATCCCTTTTATATTAAAAAGGAATTTAAACGTCGCTTTGCGTCGAATATACAGAATTACTAACGGCAAAGTCGTAAGTTCAGTTAATTTAGCCGTTAATCTTCGAAAACTTTCTCGACTTAAGCGGCGGATTGATCTACAGGGACTTGTGTATTACTAGGCTTAAATGCGGTCGAACACCGTCACAATAACGTATATTCAATTCAACTTTTCATTGCGATTAAACCGACCGAATATCAACATGTATACAATTTTCACTATTGATAAAATTATATTTTATATTGTTATATATCTTTTTTAATATATTTTTAATATTATTAATATGCAAGTGGACTTGTGTACGATTTCGCACTTGTGTATTTATGATAAAAAGTATTGTTGTGCTGCATAAATGTAGTAATCAGAGTAAATCAAAGCAAAATTAGATCGTAAATGCTGAAATATTTTACATGAAAACAAATAGTAATAAATTGAACGCGTGTATGTTAGGCTTAAAGATCATTTAATATTGAATTGTAAAAATATTGTAGTTTTCGAGTGCGACACCGTCGGCGGCGGCGGCGGCGCTAGCATTATATATATATATATATATATATATATATATATATATATATATATATATATATATATATATATATATATATATATATGATTTCATAAATATAAATAATATTTCTAGATACATATCTATTATATTACTAATATGTGAAACATGCAATATTTTCTCAACCATATTGCGACTGTTTCGATCTAAAACTTTTCCTTTCTTTTTTAATTGCTACCAATTTTAAAATCGTTTTCGATTTCAATATTGTCGAAAAAAAACAGATGCATTTCTAACACATATTGCAATAATTTATATAATATTTCGGCCGTTATTTATAAAGAAAATAAAATATATATATATTTCTAAAGAATTGCATGCAAGAATATCTCATCCAAGTTGAAATAATATGACTATCATTATATACTATAGTAGAAATCGTAATTTCACAACCCTGTTATTATTTATATATTACACAAATATATATATATATACTGTCGTATAAATAAAATATAGGCAATTTATATATATTTTTTTTGCTTGGCGTAATTTCATAAAGTGACAACATTTTGTTGATTGATTTTATCAAGTATTTTGTTACATGTTTCGCATCCTACATGTGTAACATGTCAACGGCCATGTTACGTTGTACGAAACGACTGTTATCCAATCGTGAAGATAAACATGAAAATAAACATAACATGGACATGTCAATAAACTATATTGCCGCACGGTTATCGATGAGTTTTTTTTTTATTATTATTTCTAAAATGAAATTTATTGACGTTTGTGAAAATTTCGCTTATATATTTGTTCTCGTGAGATGAAATCATATTACGTTCTTGAATTGAATTTTCTATGATATTGATAATATATATATAATTTGTATATTATTTATAAATAATTTATTTTTATAATTAATAACATATTTGACTGATGTATATAATATACAAAAAAAAATTGAAATTGAATTTATAGCAAATGCTAATTTAGGTATATTTTTATTGTTTGCTGTCGATAAATAAATAATATTATGATAAATTTTTATTACAGATTATCGATGAAAATTCTAAAAATTTTAAAACATATTTTGTTAATTGTTTAATTGATAATTCAATATTTGTGGAATGGATATTGTCAGGATTTAATGATTTGAAAACACGTGATATACACAATGATAATTATTTATATTGCGAATAATAAATTTTGTAAATTAAATAATTCTAATATGTTATTATAAATTGAAAAAAAAATAAGCTTTCTGTCAAATAAGCGTTTATTTTATTTGCTAAAATTCATATTAATTATATTATATTTTCCATAATTGTGTCACTTTTTTTTTCTTAAAAATGTAAAGAAAATAAATCTTAATACTTTGAAATATTTTGCAACATACATAAAATATATATATATATATATTTTTTTTTCAATTTATAATCAAAAGAAAAACATATTAGAAATCATTTAAATCATAATGACGATATATATTTGTATATTCAAATTCATTAAACGATTATATTTACGCTGAAACTATAAAGTAAAAAAAAAAATATTTTTAATATGTATTATAAAAATTGTATAAAACAATCTTACGACATATTATATATATATATAGCCATTTTATAAATAGCGATTTATCAATTTGATAGTGTTTGATTTCTTTCATATTAGCGGTAATAGGAAACTTAGTACATAATAGGCGTTTCTTAATGATGCCGGTTCGAGTTGCTGGATCTAAAAGCGGATTCCTTATTAGATTCCACTCGACTTTCCTTCGAGAATGAACATCTCTATTTCTATATAAATTTCTAACGACGTCCCATGGAAAAAAAAAACCACTCTTGAGATGATGACGACGATGATGTCGTGAAAAAAAAAATTCGAAATCCCGCTTTTTCTTCTACATCCACCCTTATATATATATTTTTTTTTCTATATATATATATTTTTTTTTTTTTTGCAGAAAAGACGACCTTTAACCCGCCGCTTTTCAGTGTCGTATTCAAGGTTTTGTTGTTTCCCATGACGTTCATAAATTTTATGTCGCAGGAAGCATGACGTCGGTTAAATATTCATGGAGTGCCTCTATTTTCGAGTGCTCATTTTTATTTTCTCTTCTTTATGCGGAAAATGTCTATATTTATGCGAGAGATATCGTTTGCTTATATATATATATATATATATATATATATATATATATATATATATATATATATATATATATATATATATATATATATATATATATATATATATATATATATATATATATATATATATAGGTATATTCGTTCATAATAAAGCCTATCGTAATTTAGCTCAATATTAATAAAGTGGGGTTGCATGTGTAAATATTTTTGATATAAAATTGCATTATTTTATTAACTAAAAAAAAAAGAAAAAATGATATAACAGGATCATATTGTGCATATATATATATATATTGTAATTTTATCAAGATACTTTGACAGTTACAATTGTAAAATTTACGTATTTGTTTTGAACTGGTTGACCATTCTCCTTATTCACCAGATTTAGCCCCGAGTGATTTTTTTTTGTTTGTTTCACTAAATTAAAAGTTGCGCTCCGACTAATAAATAATTATTTTGGAAGTGGAAGAATTATTGTGAAAAGCGCATAATTCTAAAAAGAGATTATATAAAGAAAAATTGTTAAGTCGGAAATTTTTCAAACGTTCACATTAAATTTTGAACATATAGAAAATTTAAAATTGTACCAAAATTTTTTTAACCGTTTTAAATTATATATATGTATTACATATTATATAAAAAGTCTAGTCTTATTTTTCTCGTGAAAAACACTACATTTATGTGAGAAAAGTTTATGCTTTGCTTACGATTCGACGGCAATTCGGATGCGTGAAAACGGTATCCGACGATTTATAAGCGACACGCACGATCTGAAGGATCTTTACGAGCGTCGTTAAAATATGTTACACGACGCTGGTTTCCTATCTCTTATCGCGCGTCATTTTCTCTCTTCGTTCGAGACGAGTTTTCACCCGCGTTTTTCCGATAGAACAATGTTTCACCTTTCACGACGCGATGCGGATTTCTACATACTTTTTTTTTTTATATATATCGTTTATAAGCGGAAACTTTTATATACAGGGTCGTTTTATATTTATATAATAATCATTTATATATATATATATATATATATATATATATATATATATATATATATATATATATATATATATATATATAATGCTAGCGCCGATGTAAGGTTCGTGGTGGTGTAGCATTTCTTTTTTCATCAAATGCAACTTTATTTTCAAAATTTAATTTTAAATGATCTTTACAAATCAAAATATATATCTTTGGCATTCAAAAGTTCTACTTATTATTATATAATTTTATGTAAAATGTTTCAACATTTACGATCAAATTTTGCTTGATTTCCTTTGATTTTGACAGTTGCCTTCTTAAGGTAAAGTTAAGATAGTTTTCGTCACCATAATTATATATATATATATATATATATATATATATATATACGATTTTAAATTTAATATTTTTTTCAATTAATTATAATTTAATGGTTTGCAATTGTTTTATTTTAAGTTGTTTTATTATACTTTTTTTTTAAATTTTAAATTCATTTCGGTAAAACGTGATAAATTTACCAAAAACTATTTCTAATGATCAAACAAACACCCGTATTTGCACACGGGTCCACTAGTTTTCATATAAAGATACGACATTAAGATACGATATATATTTTTATATTAAGATACGATACATTTATAGTATATTTTATAGTGCTTGTCGCAGTATAAAATATACTCTAAATGTTTAAAATTTTATTATAGAATTGGCAATTCGATTTCATTATATATAAAAAAAAATTGTCATCATGAAAATCATAAAAGATTTCGTCTCTTAAAGAACTTTCTTACCATTGTTATTTTTTATTAATTGATATTTAGTATTAATAATGAAATAAATTTATTTAAATATCTACTATCAATATATTATTTTTTTATATACGTTTATACCCTAAATATATATTTACATAATTTCTATTGAAAACTTTTAAAAATTCAATTTTCAGTTTTTTATACATTTTGAAACAATAAGAAAATCCATAAAGATTTTATTATTGACCTGTATATGTATGACTTATACATTTACCATACTCGTTATACGACATTCTCTCTTAGGAAAGCTTGCTTTGGTCAAGTGAATCGAACTAAAATTGAGATTTACTTTTGCACTTTCTTCCTATCATACTTTTAGTTGAAAGCTATCATAACTTAGAAACCATCATTTGAATTGCTTCATATTTTCCATACACGAGTGTTAGTGAATATTTATATTCATATATATTATAATTTAAAAGTAAAGTTTTCACGATATCGCCATATTCGTTCAAATTCACCTTTATACGCTGTATGAGACCGAATTTTATATGGATTTATTATTATTATTATTAACGGGTATTTTTATTTTCGGTAAAACGCCCGTTTTTATTCAAAAGTTCGCCGTTGAAAGACACGAATTTATGAGCTGTGACATTTCGCGACCGAACGTGCGTTTTATGGCTCTATTTCGCGCGAAACGTTCGAAAATTTTGCCGAATATATGCATGTCGGTTGTGTGGGTATATATATATATATATATATATATATATATATATATATATATATATAATGTGTCGGTTTATCGGGATTCGTGTTAAGCGACAATATTGTACGGTGAAATTTTGAATTTGTCGTTTTAATTAAAAAAAAAAATCAGTTGATTTATGATCGAAACAATTCTATTATATTATTGAAAATAATATAATATGTTAATGATTATATAAATTGATATAAATGTTTTAAAGCAATTGAAATTATTATCTACTTCTTAATATCGCTTTTAAAGGAGAAAGTCGTTTGATTAAATTACGATTTAACTATTATATATTATTGTAAGGTTAAATATTTATATTGAAGTATAGAAAATAGCTAACATTCGAAGAGTATAATAATTAATAAAATATTATTTAACATAAATATGATTTATTACAATATATATATATATATATATATATATATATATATATATATAATATTTTTTATTGAAAATTATCTTTCATATATACATATAATTATTTTTGTATTTTAATATTCGACTTTTCGTAACGTTTTCCATCATGAAGAGGTTATCGACGATACATCATCAGGAAGCCGTCGACTTGTACATTTTCAACCTTTCACTTTTCAATACTGATATTTATATAGTCAGTGCACGGTTAATACGATTTATGTCTCCATTAATCGATGTGGTAATTTCTGCCTTATATATGGACACTTCATACACTAGCACGTAATTATCGATAAATAAAGCTCTTTACAACATCGACTTTCGATTTTATACTATACACTTGCATACATATCGTAACGTTTTTATTTTTTATTATTATTATTTTAAATCGAGTATTCCATAACAAGTTTGTGTAATGATCGAAGATGTCATTAGAAGTTATTTAATATTGCGCAAAAATTTTATCGAAATATTTTCTCATCGATGATTGCCATAACATTAATTATAATATGATTTGCAATTAAAAATTGTCTATGGTTGATTGAAGAAAAAAGTATTTTCGAATTAGAATTGCGCCATCTGTTGACGTTAACATATCTTATTTTTTTTTCTAAATACCATCATTTTTTTTTTACAAATTAGAACGATTAATCTGAATAGTAAAAATCATTATTTATGAAAAGATTGAAAATGTGATTTATTTTCTTTTAAGTAACGAAACTTTAAGTGAAAAAAATATATTTATTTGCTGGATTTTTTTATAAAAAATATAAGAGTTAAAATCTCGTCATATATATGCCTTTAAACACAGCTTTATATTAAATATATTAGTATCTATCTTAGCTTTCATACTGAAATGAAAATTTCTTTATATAAATATGTAGGACTTTTTAGATTGAAAAATATTTTTCATATACTTTTGTAAATAAAATATAAAAATATCATATTACATACAAAATACGAGGTAAATACATTTCAAAATAATATATTCAACACACACACACATACACACACACATATATATATATATATATATATACCATATATATATATAATTTATGCAGATTAATTCATTATTTATTTACAACTATGTAATGAATCTTTCTCATTACATATCTATAAATTCATTACGAAAGTTATGAACAAATTTTTGAAACCGACGATTGATCATAAATCTATTTACTAAAAACAAATTAGATACGAGGCTAAGGCCCCCCACATTCATTTCTTATAATCACAGTACAGGAAAAAATAGTACTATACATTTTTTTTTAAGAATTAATTTGGAGATATCATTTTCAATTGAACCTCACCTATTTACCATCGTTCAAAAATACATCATTATTTATATATTAATAACACATTAATAAAAAAAATATTTCTTTTATTAAAATCAATTGTTATAAGTATCTATTATATAAAACATATTTATTATAATGCATGTGCGTCACTATTATATATAATATATGCGATAGTTTAGTTTGTAATATACTTGTTTCATATTCAGAAAGTTCTGAGTTCAAGTATATATTATATTATTAACTTTTTAATTTAATAAATTATGGAAAATTGTAATATTTTAATAGGAATGTTAGAAAATTATATTGTCATAGATAGATTTTGATTCATGAAAGTTGAAACACTAATGATTAAGAAATTTATATACATACATAATTTTATTTATTTTTCTAATATATAAATCGAAGAATTGATCTTATTATATTATATATATTATATTTTCTCATAATATTATAACAATTTATTATATTATATCGATATGCAATCCGATCGGAGCAATTGATATGCATTTCGTAGCCAATTGATCGGATCTCGCGATACGCCAATCAAACACAGCATCGTTCTTTACGACGATAAAGAAGAAACGAATCGTAACAACTACGACGACGATGATGAAGAAGAAGACCAGGGTCTTCGTCGAAGTCAGCTTTCACCGCAAATCCAACCGGAGCATTTACCAAATTATAGTAGCGCGAACGCGGATCACTCTCAATTTCACCGATTCTCTCGTTGAGCACATTTTCATTTTTGTTTTATAAAGCGCATTTTTTTTTTTAATTTCATTTTATCCGGTTTAAATAAAATATATTTATATATAGATATATATTAAACAAAAAAAAAATGTATGCGAAAAAGTCGATTTGCATACCGGTTATCCGGCAAAGTGAGATTAAGCGTTGAACTCGAGTTTTAATTTGCGTTCGAACGAATTCGGTGTTTTACGAGTTGCATAATTTTATTTGTGATTTGCATTATAATAATATCATAAAAATATTATTTGTACAAAATATTAAAAAAATTTTTTTTTTTCACAAATATATATAATAATTTTTAATTAAGTTTTAATGATCGATATACACATATCTATATCTATATTAATAATTGACACGGTCGAAAAATTAGCACTCGTGTTAATTTATATAATCGATGACGTCATATAATACATATGACGTCATATAAATTTTTACAACCTTTATATATATATATATATATATATATATATAAATACTAATTATTAGATAAGATTATGTATATTTATGTCATAAATACTGTAATAGACCATAAAAATATTAATTGCACTTATTTTGTATTACAAAAACAATGTAATAATATGTAAGAAATATACTAAAAAATATATATATTATATCAAAAATTTATATAATCGCTAATTTTTAATGAATGTAATATAATAATCGTATTAAATCAAGTTCAACTTATAAATACAATGTATTTGTAATAATTAAAAAATATTGTTCTTGTATTAAAATATAAACATTGACACATTTTCAAAATACATAAAAAAAATTCTGCTTTTTCAATATTAAAATATTTTTAATACGAACTAAAAAAAAATTTGTTATAAAAAATAAATGGTTTATAATAAACAAAAATAATTTATCTAAAATATTAATCAACTCTTGAATATCATTTATAATAATAAAAAATCGATATTTGGAAAATTTTAAAAAATTTAAAAAAAGAAAAAGACGTATCAAGAAAATAGAAACCAAAATCTAAACAAAATGGCGACCGTAAAAAGTTGATAGTTGTCAACCTTCGCAAATGAAGACGCCGCTCACACATTTCAATTTCATATAAAATTTCGAAACAAAATCGATCTAAACTAATATTAGTTATTAGTTTGTGTGTCTGTTTGCGCGCGCGTAACGCTTCCATTATATATATATATATATATATATATAGCGTTTCGTAATTATTTATTCCCACGTGCGCATTTTTTAGTATATAACACGTTGAATTTATCGTCGCAAATCATCCGTTTGTTAAAGACATAGGAAATCTTATTAAATCAAACGACGGTCGACAATTTTCGACATTGACATTTTTAATGCGAATGCCGTCGATCGGCGTTTCTCAAATTTTCCCATTGTAAAATCATTTTTTTTTTTAGAATATATTTAAGCAAGATTTATTATGATAAAAATCTAGTATAATATTTGACGTTGAAAATGAAATCAAAATATTTTTCTATTATAATAAAGTAAATTAAAATAATAAATATTAATTATATAAATTGATAAATACATGAAAATATTTACATTAAATGCGCGACCGAGTATTTTTCGCTCACTCATATAAATAACGAGAAATGAGAAGTTTTTTTTTATAAATATCTAAATTTTTTATTTTTTCATATAATTATTATTGTTTTATTCAATATTTTAATAAAATATTAAATTTTAAAAAATATTAATTTTTGTATATCAAAAAATAATTGTGATTTGTGTTTAATTATTTAAACATTTTTTTTCAGCATTAAAAATATAAATAAACGTACGTAAATAGATAACAAACATATAATTAAAAATCATCGAAATAGTGTTATCAAATTTCTATGTTAATTTATGATCGATGATCCGTATTTTTTTACGAACACATCCTTGCAACTTTTCGCGGCCCACGTTTTGAGAATAACCGGCTCGAATTACCGTCATCCGTTTACCGATCGAAATTCGAAAATGAAAGTTCTGAAATGTGTTTATTTTTCCTTTTTCAATAAAAAATATAATATACTTGAACGGTTTTATTCGGTTTATTTAAACGTCGAATTCGATTTCGCGGAAAACTCTTTGACAATAAACTATGGATTTTTCCGCGAAAATATTACATTATAAAATTTATTTATTTATTTTATACGCAAATTTTATAAATATAAATATGATATATTTTATTGTATTTCTTTTTTCTACACACACACACACACACACACATATAATATTTCTTTATGCAGATAATATTTAATCTTATTTGCACAAAAAATATATATAGTTTTAATATAATAAAATTTATATTTTATTATATTCTTTGATATGAAAATGATTTTGAACATATTTATTTAAAATTTAATATTAAATTCTACGAAATAACCATATATTTGTTTATTAAAACTATTTTAATATATTTTTTTTTTAAAAACTATTTTTTAAATTTTATCATAAAAAATCATATTACTATTAAAAATTGTTAAATTATTATATAAAACATCAGAATAAAATTATCTATAAAGATGTTAATATTAATTAATTATTTTTTTATTAAATACTATATATATTATAGATAATTAATTTTTAGAAAATATTTATAATCAATTTTTTTTTGAGTTTGTAATTAATTATTTTATTTACTTTTTGATATTATTAATAAATAGAAAGCAAACATATGACATTTATATATATAATATCAATTAATTCTTTAATATAATTTCCTACCATTTTAAACATAATAATCATAGCGATAACACTAAAAAAAAAAAGATTAATAATCATAGAAAAAAAAATAGATTCGAAATATACCGTTCGAGAATCAATTTGTTATATTTTATCTAGTTAAAGTAACATTAATAAACTGGTATAACTGTCGTTTATAAATCTCGACTTTCGTTCATGAACATTTATAAACGTATCAAAATAGAATGTATATTAGACTAGTGGCAATAAAACGATTTCATAGGTGAAATCGAAATGTCGAGCTCTGGTTATATGACAGAGATACTGGCTAATTTAACGTCAGTAACGAATTATATACGTTATAGGCAATGAGAAGGTTAAAATTCGAATATTTTCATATTTTTAATATTATATATTATAATAATGAGCTATGAATTGTAGCAATATTTATGCAAAAAAAAAGATATATTATTATATAAATATAATATTTGTCACAACATGCATGATATATTAAAAATAATATAATAAATTTGTAAACATTTTTTGATTGCGTATTGATTAATTATATAAAAAAAAATAGTGTATAATTTATTACCTGTAACATATATACGAAAATATTAAAGAATATGTCTTAAAATATAATAAAATTAATTGCATACTATCAGAAAATTTAATTATAACATCGCAATTCACATTCGACAGTTGAATAATTATCGTCTTTCTCCGAGAGCGACCGGCAATTAGAGAGTTAGACGAGTGCAAATATTATATTTAACGTATATTTTTCACTTCATCCAGTTATATATATATATATATATATATATATATATATATATATATATATATATATATATATGGTATATATTAATTTCATTATAATTATAGGTTGTAGTTCAAAAAATTATCAATCGTTCGATGATAAAATATACAACTAATAATTATAATATGCAATATACTATATATATATATATATATATATATATATATATATATATATATATATATATATATATATATAATATTTTTTATGATGATATATAGTTTATAACGTGTTTCTAATAATTGTAATGAATATTAATAATTGATATTTTTTGATCCTTATTGATTATAAAAAAGCTATCGTTAAATTAGATATTTGTACAATTTTTAATAATATTTATCGCAATCATTGATTCAAATCTTGTTTTAAACAAATAAATCAGTATTATAAATTTATATATGAAAATATTAAATCGATATTTAGATTTTTAAGATGAGAATTGCAATTTTAATAATATAAATTTCATATCAAATATTATTTAATATAATAATCAACTACGACATTATTCAATTAAAATCGCATTCGCACACGTTTTACGCTATAATTTTTATATTATATTATTAAATATAATAATGTTACACACACACACACACACATATATATATACAACTATTGTGATATAAAATTAGAAATATATACGTAATTAAGTATATATAATATATTGCGATAAAGAATACAAATATCGGCGCAGACGAGCAGAAATTCATTGTTCAACATCCGTTACTCGTGTCGTACTTCAATAGGATGATTACTCTCGACAAAATAAAATAAATAAAATAATAATAATAATAATAAACAGTTGTGGTACGCACAATGCGACACATATAAACGTCATCGATAATATGGACGAATATAAATTTATATATATATATATATAAATAAAAATAAAAATCTTTTTGTTTCGACAAAATACAAATATAATATATATGTATAAATCGGTTAGTAAATGGTCTTAAGAACGACACGAGTGGCGATTCATCTCATCTCTCCATTTTCTAACGAGCTTCCCCCCCCTCATTTTTTTTTATTTTTCTTTTTATTTTTTTTTCGGTTTTTCTTAGTTTTTTTCCGTCGTTAACCCTTAGCACGTGTCGGATTTATTTTAACAAAAACGGAACACAAATGCGAAAACCAAAAAAAAAAAATGGCAACTAAAACAAACGGAAAAACGAAATGGAAGCGAAAATAAAAGTTTTCATTCGCAAGTCAGTCGTGTTTAATAATGATCGTTTTCATTCGGAAAATCGAGAAAATATATATATAATTTTACGACTGATTTATATATGAAATATGTAATAATTTTTTTGAGCTATTTTTAATTTATTGCAAAAATATTGTAATTTTATATTTAAAATAATATTTTGATATATTTATATGAAATTAAATTTAAATATAGTTATATATACCAGGTCACGGTAAAAAGTTTGGAAAACGCTGATACAGACGATTATTCAATATCTTTAGATTTAAAAATCATAATATTTTTAAATTAATAATAATATAAAATTGAATATATTATAAAATTATAATTGTATATAAAATCAAAATTAGAAAATTATAATTAAATTTCCGAATTTATTTTCATTTGTACGCGCAATATGAAAAATGAAAATTTAACTGTTAGTTTCATTAACTTTTACTATGCGGTTAAATGACCGTTTAGAGAATTTCGTTTTTTTTTCTTCACAACGGTAAATTATAGTTTTTTTTTTGTGTGTGAATTCTTGAAATGTCTAAAATTATACCGATAAAAACGCTTTTCCCAAGTGAAAATATCGCAATCGACCTTTGATACTTTTACATATTTTAGAATATAATATTTAGGAATTTAATTGAACGCTCGGTACAAAGTGAAATTTTAATAATCTTTATACTGGGTTCGTACAGTGCTAAGTCTCAGTAGGTCAAAAGATTTTCTTTTCATAATATTATATTAACGTATATGCTAATAAATATTTTTTATTTAGATTCAATATTTATTTTATTAAAATTAAATAAAATATTTCAAAGATCCACGACGATCGTATAACATCTCTCAAATCCTTATTTATCCATAAATAAAAATATTAATTTGTTATAATTATTATATAAAGTCTCATGATAATAAATATTATGTATATAATTCATGTTTATCAATTAATTATGAACGTTTCTTTGACATACACTAATTTTGGGCTCGGAAATGCCTTTTGAATATAATTTACTAATTTATAAAGTTAAATCACTAATGATTTATCAAATATTAATATATTATTCAAAAATCCTTTTGATTCGAGGTCGTATATATATTATGTTTGCATTAATAATTATAATATATTAATTTTATAATTATATATTTTTTTCATGTAATCTAATTATTTTTATTCTTCATTTATTTTATTATTTAATTGTATTTTTTTCAACTTAATCTGCTAATTTAATTTTTGAAAACCTTCAAAACCTCATTCTAATTCTCGACTATTCGTTAAAAATTCTTCATTTTCGCATTTCGTATAATCCTTAAAGGACTCTAGGGAGTTACAACCCACGTTTTGAGAAGCTTTTCATTGTACAACACAATCCAGAATAATGTTAAATAATATATATATATATATATATATATATATATATATATATATATATATATAAATTTATAAATAAGCATAAAATCCACAATATTATATATATATTTTTTTTAACCTTTAAATTTATTTCAAACGAATCCTTGAACTTATATATTTTTTTCAATCTATTCGATATTGTTATATTATATAACATATTTAAAAAGTTTAAAGTTCATGATTAAGATATTAAGAATTTTTAAGATATATAAGAGTTTAAAATTAATTATTCGACATTAATAATTTATATATATATATATATATATATATATATATATATATATATATATATATATATATATATATATATATTAATTAATATTTTGATACAAATAAATCTATTTTCGTTGAAAATTTTAATAGAACGATTTAAATTCTGAAAGGCAATTTTGATATTGTTTTATTTTATTTATACGATTTATATATAAATTAGCAACATTAGAAAATCGTATTGTTTCACATTACTGAAAAAAATTTTATCCACATATTTTATTCTTCTTGTAATATAATAATAGAAAAAAAAAATATTTTTTCTCTCACTATCGAATAAAATGAAACATTCTTGTCGTCGTGGATTTGTTAAAGGTAATGGCGAATCGATGTACTCTTTCAACGAGTCACGATTTTGTGATAAAAAATTGAATATACAGTATATATAATATTATATATATATATATATATATATATATATATATATATATATATATATATATATATACTTTTGCAAGAAACTAAATCTATTCGACGAGCAGTAAAAGTCTGTGTTTTATATAAATGTGAATAGTGGTGTTGAATTTTTATAAAATTGAGGGTCGCTATAAACGTATTTGAAAATTAAAATATTTGCTTTTCATTTCAAATAACTGTTTATCAAATGTTCGATATTTGATTCTATTATTTTTGTTCTATTAAATATAATTTAACAATTTTGATATAAAAAAATTATGTAACAACAGATGACATAGTTTTAGTACTCGTAAATTTTGAATATAAAAAAGATGTTAATTTTGTTCCACATTTATATATATATATATATATATATATATATATATATATATATATATATATATATATATATATTAGACTTTTTATTTTTCCATATTTAATAATTATTTTGCAATAATTATGTAAAATGTTTTCTAATATATTTTTGTATTTTGTTGAAATTTTAAATTTCATATCTTATATAATAAATATTTGCCGATTTTAATATATTTTTGGTCGTTAAAAAAATATTTTGATTTTGAAAAGTCAAAAATCACTACACTATTTATTATAGATCAAGAAATGTAACTTTCAATCTGAACATTAAATTTTATTTTTAATATATAATATATGAAATTAGATAATGAATATAATCGAAATTTGATCATAAACAATATTCAGGTCCACTACTTACTATAGCGGCACAAAATTCACACAAGTTTTTTCATCATAAAAATCTAATGACATATTCTTGATTTGACAACAACAACAACAACAACAAAAAATCATTACAAATAAATACCGCTATCGCACTTGTCGCTAAATAAAACAACACATCGAATCTGTAACGAAACTTCGTTAGAACGTTATTACCGTTAACTTAACTCGGCTAACGGTTATCGATTATCGCTATTTTGATACAAATTCTTAAATATATATTATTACATTGCATGTAAAACGGTCGGCCATTTTCATTTTAATGGCACACATGTCGCACTCGGGAAGGGTATTTAATTCACCCTCATAATTGCGTTCAATATTAATTATCTAGATTGTACTTCGGTAATTATGCGACTTTGTGTATTCAACTTATTTTTTTTTTAATTTAATATAAAATATAAATGATTCTAAAACGGTTTCAAATTTCAAATTATTAATGAAAATTATTGCCTGATTGATTTATTCGTATTTTAAATATCGTTCGTATTTCTCAGCAACGGGATAAATTAGTATTCTGAACAAAGTTGAAATTATTGTTGACCTTATATTGCAATAAATCTGGGACAAAATAATTAAAATTGAATCGCCTTAGATTAACTAAATTGAAGCTGGAAATAGAATTGCAGCAATAATATATATTTTATATAATACATGAAAATAAATTGCTAAAAATTTTGATGTTTCAAAAGTCGAAAATATATATGATCATTAAAAAGTTTATTAATAAATGCCGAACACAAAAATTTATAACATATATGAATAAAGTTTTATTACCAATATATTTTTAAATGTAGCATGTATTTAAAATAAAATATAAATAATATGAATTTTTAAATTATAGTAATGTTTAAAAATTTATGACCTAACAGTAATTCAAAATTGAGCACTTATAATATATTAAAATATAGGATAAAAATCTAAATCTGAAAAAAACAATAGATTTTAAGTTTTAATAAATATAAAATTTTAGTTAAATATATATGAAATAAAAGTTTTATATTTCTAATAAATCTTTCGTATTAAATATATTACATTTTTGCTAAATTTTAAAAATGTGTAAAATATTATTTAATTATATATAATATTGAATAATTTGTAGCGATATTTATGATACATATTATTAAAAATTTATTGTAAATATATATATATATATATATATATATATATATATATATATATATATATATATAATATTTATCAATAAATGATCTTATATCTTTTTTCTACTATTATATTTATAAAGATTATATATATATTTTCTTTTTTGCGGACTTATAGATCTTTATTTTATTTATTGTTTTATGATTATCGACAACCTACGTTCATTTTCAAATGATCATTAATCATAACATTCCACTATTTACTTAAATAGAACATTTATAATCAATTATATATTACTCAATACCTTTCAACTTAATTCAACTTCATTCAAAAAAAACATAACTAAACTTCAATTCAATCTAAATATACTAATTTTTCTGAAACATAATCTAGATCTGATAAACGAAATTGATCTAATCATCTCTATATACACACATTATTATAAATATATATTTTTTTCGATTATAATCTAAACCGAATTCGTCTCATCAATATATTCTAATAATATTCTTTTAGTATTGAGCGCGTAACGATTATTACAACAACTCAAAAAATATGCATACACATTCGAGCAGTAAAAAACCATACGATAACTGGGTCATTCTTCAAACTCTCCTTCGATAGACGAATGTTTTTCTCTATTATTCTTTTTTTTTTCTAGTCGTTTAGATCTATTCGTCGGTAAAAAAAAGAAAAAAAAAGTAAAATAATCATTACAGTTAAAAACTCTCACCGAAATATGACGAACGCGTTCTTTCGATCGTGTCGAATTTATTGTACTTTTTTTTTTCATACACCTTTATATATTATTATAATTGTGCAATATTTTCATTTTTAGTTGTATTTCTCGTTATTTTTTCTGATTTATCGGAATATTTTAACGGTTTTTTTTTCGGATGAGCTCATTCGGATTTTACGGTGTTCGCTTTCGAATATTGTGATGCAATTTTCTTTGACATATCCATCTTTGGGTCAAGGTTGACCGTATAAAATGTTTCGATTTCGTTGTGAAGTTTTTAGATCACCAGAACAAATCCAGTTGTAATTATATATATATATATATATATATATATATATATATATATATATATATATATATATATATATATAATATGTGTATATATTATAAATGATTGATATATTTCATTATTATTTTAAATTAAATTCAATTCCTTTTTGTAATATAAAATTAAAAATACAAATAGGTGTCGCAGGAAAATTTTAATTAATTACATGACACTAATTGATTAATTATTTAATAATAATGGTATGTCATTAAAAATGAGCAAATATGCAAAATTTTAGCTCAATTGCATATTGGAAAGTGGTGTAAAAATCGATTACAAGAAATGTACCAGAGAAACAAACCAATAATTTAATTCAAATATGTAAATTAATTTCCAATTTAATGTATATTTGCAATTGTAATATTTAGATTTATAATGATAGATTGTAATTTTCATATATTTTTTAAATTTTAGAATCCGTTTTTTTATTTTTAAATATATTTAAATTCATTAGGTTAATTTAAAAATTATGTGTTTTTAACATTTGACGTTAAGTAATTCTAATTTATGTAATAAATTAATGTGTTTATTAAAAAATATATATTTCACACGTTAAATATTCAAGAATTGTTCATTAATATGTGATCATTTTTTTTACACAAATATTTATATATTTTAAAATATTTTTTAAAAGAAACGTATAAATATTTATATTGTATTCTAGATATTTCTATACATATAAATTTGTTATCGATTTTAATACGCATTATTCAAGCATAAGTTATTATCGAAAATAATTGTTTAATTAATAATCGTAACAAATATTCAGTATATATTTTGAATAATACATACATTATCAATTAGACTAGTATTATTTAGCGAAAGATTCGAACGTTGGTTATTTAAAGACGTTGAAACTTAAAGTATTTTACCCTTTATAGAGTTGTGAACTTTGTTGCGGTTAAAAGTTGGCAATGGCCTTACTTTAACAAGTTGTCCTTTTAACTCGAAACTCGACTTTTACATTCGGAAAATGCGAACGAAAAACAAGGGTGGAAAAGCGATTTTGAATTTTCACAGGTAAATCCTAACCGTCAACCCCTCCCCCCCACATACATTTAAAGTGAGTATTTTAACGATTCGTTTGTGACCGTTTTGCGACGGTCTTTTTATATATTATTAAGTCGAATTAAGTCGTTTAGAAAACGGCTTCGATTCGCAGCTGCCGTTTGAATCTATCGACGATTTCGTGCGTTAAAATTCCACTAATTAAATCTCGCTTAATCTTCAATTCGATTCCTTATATATATATATATATATATATATATATATATATATATATATATATATATATATATATATATATATATATAAAGTTTGGATACTTATTTTTTTTTCGTTCTTCACAATCGTTTTTACACCGTATTCGAAGTTGTTTTTCCTGATGAAAAAAGTTTTTTCTTTAGACCGATTTTTATTTTTCATATATATATATATATATATATATATCGCACAACTGAGAGAAATTTTCTTTATGATCATAAATACATTAAAATCAGAATAAACCTCTTATTTTTGCTTTTGGAGAAAGAATTGTTTCTTTATATATATATATATATATATATATATATATATATATGTGTGTGTGTGTGTGTGTGTGTGTGTGTGTGTGTGTATATAAATCTTCAATTTTCGTGCGTATTTTGCTTCGTTTTTGCGGACTTAACGAAGTCGATCGTTATCATGAAGCTCTTCGCGATGAAAAGCGAGTTTTCTTCGTTAGCTTTTATCGTTAAATATATATTGCAGCCTTTCCTCATTTCCTCCATTGTCTTAACGGGGGATTAATTATTCCTATTTGCCCCCCCCCTACCCTCTCCTTAGAATGTCGACATTTTACTGATAAAATTATTCCACACAAATCGATTGTGTGCCATGTCTATATATTATACAACAATACTGAATATTCTCAAATTCTATAATAAAAATTTATTTTATGTTATTATATATAAAAATATGAACGTTTGTCAATAATGGTCAAAATAAAGATCATTCTCAATATTAATAATTTACTTATCGTACATGAATCGTTGAATTTCAATCCAAATGAAAGTCCTCGATTTTAATATTTTGAAGATATTTTTTGAAGCATCTTATACTAAATGACCTCATCAATCTTCTTAAACCATTTCACAAGGGGTAGCCTCAATAATATGATTCTATTCATTCATAATATATATATATATATATATATATATATATATATATATATATATATATATTTATATATATATATATATATATATATATATTTATATATATATATATATATATATATATATATATATATATATTATGTTCGAAATTTTTATGACAAATTCGTTTAAAAATATATTCACGAATATTACATAAAAATATTAATAACTACATTATTTTTATCATTTCAGATCACGATTTTTTCCGTAAAAATAAATAAATAAATTCCACGAAATACACATGTAATTTTATATTAAAAAAAAGCAATTCATTGTTTTCATTTGACGTCGTAGTACACATATTCCGAAACTGTGTTGCGCAACATATACTTAATTTACGACGTTAAATCATTTCGACGAACAGAGAAAAAAAAAACGCAATTATAATTACACAAAAATACGTGTGCTATCTAAATTTAAACATCTGCTTAAAATTGCAAAGTGCACAGTGTGTACCGGTAAATATGTGACTGATAATATTTTCGATTAAAATTATATATTTTTTTGTATTATATTTAAATTTAGATATTTTTATTAAATAAATATTATCGATATATATATATGTTATAATTTACGATTTACCGCTCTAATAAATATAATAAAAACAACAATATTGTCACGCATTTTTTGCTGAATAACGTTGTATTTTCATTGTTCGTATAAATAAATATATTAAGTATGCCTGAAAAAAAAATCAAGATTATCGTAAAAGCTATCATCTGAATGAAGACGAATTGCGATTGTCCATGTGAAAAAAAATAATAAAATAAACAACACATAAATAAGAAAATGATTATTAAAAACGAATTACGTAGCCGTAATGACTTAGAGTCACGCCAAGTCTTAACGTCTATCAAATCCATATTGATAACGGTTATTTTAGCCAGTTAAACTAAAAAAAATAAAAAATAAAATAGAAGACGTCTTCTATTTTATTTTATTTGTTTTTCATATATTTATTTTTTTCAATTTTTAGATATTTATTTTTTTTTTTAATAGAAAACGGCGTCTATTCGTACACTTTACTTGTACTAGTGTTACGGTCGTTATTTCGGTGTGTTTCGTTCCGTTCGCCGTTTATTGGAATCATTTTGTCGCGTGACGTATTCGATTATTATAAGCGAAAACTTCTTCGTGCTCTCGGAAAACTTTACTTTCACGCGCCGCCTTTTAGGGATGTGACCGATAAGATTTATTTCGAAATGGGTAGTTTTATTCTCCGTTTCCTTGTTTTCTATTTTATATTATATATTATAAAATAGTGTTATAATCGTCAATCTTTTATATAAAAAAATATTGTAAACTATTTTATATAAAAAAATAATAATATTAGAAAAATTAAAATGATATCTATTTATCTTAAGTAATGCGTGGAAAATCATTATAAAAATGGTTTATTCTGTATATACGAACAATATTATCCTTTTTCCTTTTTAGATAAACCGAAAAAGATATGAAAATTTTCAAAAGTTGAAACAATCATTTTTATCAGTATTACGATAATAATGACATTAAGTTAATAAATATCAAAACGTTATCACAATTCTGCAAACTTTAATATAGTCTTAGTCCTTCGAGTGCCATTTTTGATCCTTTGAATGTTCATTCTCCACTTATTCCTTTCCGCAGTGACGTCTTGGGAATAATAACCGAAACGATTTTCCGTTGTTTCCTTCGATATTTAGCATCGCAATAACATTAAAAAGGGTTGAAACTAAACCATTTTCTTACAATTATTTGTTTTTATAGTGTCTCATTGATTTATATAAAATGTATATATGCTATATCGTTCGAACGTAATTCTCAGGTCCGCACTTGTCGTAGCGTCACATATTAATATGTACATACAGTACAATTATATTAATAATACATTTACGATTTAAGAATATTTTTTTTTTCATTACAATCAAACAATCGAATCGTGAAGTGAATCGTTCGAAAGTATTTACACAATTTTACGGTCAATTAATATCGGTCATTTTTTTCACATCTGCTATCGTTTTTATTTTATTTTATACATTTTTTTTGCATAATATTTCATACCGTAATTGAAATAGGTTGCAATTGATGTAATAACACGATCTAATCTTCCTATTCTTCATACACTTCCAGTCTCAAAAAAAATATATATATATATATATATACTTCAAAATGATAGAGAATGAATAAAAAATAGCAAAACGCTTGGTTAACGTTGCATATCGAGACGTTACTTTCGTTTAACGGAAATACAATCCGCATTTTTAGCTATGACGAAATTTTTTCTATGTTCTACATGCAAATTATTATTATGTTACGACGATTATGCATTTTATACGAGTGTGTTTAACATCTTTTTTTTTTTTTTTTGGGGTCTTATTATGTAAATATACTCACAATTCCATGTTAAAAGAGTTAAGCGATCGTTTTATATATTGCACATTTAAATGAATAGACGAAGGTCATATTGAAAAAAAAATTGTTATTTTTTGATTGTTTGATATCTGAAAATACGTAAAAAGGATTCTGAAAGTTGAAACTAAAAATGTAAAAGTTCCGTATGTGAAATATAGAGATTTAATGTCGAATATTATTATTAATAAATTTTATATTACTGTCAAATCACAATAGAAAATGAAGAATTATTACATCATATCTTTGTATATAATAATGGTAATTTTTGCTTAGTCGAATTATTGAATATTTTCAAGAGCCGATGACGATTTTAATACGTCATAAAATATGTCATATATTGAATAGTGACCTCAATATTAAAAATTAAAATATAATAGATGTAATGATTGAAATTTCGCATTTATTATTAGAATTGTCGTTTTTATAGAAAATATGAGAAAACGTTACTATTTTTTTAGGTCATTAGGTCAAAATCTTTATATGAAAAAAAAAAAAGAAATGATTAGATAGAATGAATCGGTAAAATTTAATAAATGTAATAACGAATAGAAATATTCGAAAAAGATTAAAATTTATTATTATATTTATATTAAAAGTCTTTTCATATATTAATCAATATTTTTATTATTATAAAGAAATAATATATATTCATATTTTTATTGTTAATAAAAAAAATGAATTTCAATTATATTTATTCTAAATTTTTCTAATTATGAATAAAATAATATTAAAATAAAAAAATATATAATATTATCATAAAATTAGATCGAATTGAGTATATGGACAAAAATACATATATACACTGCTTTCGGTTATAATATCACTATTTTCCCCGTTTAAACTCAACGAATATCATTCCTAGATGTGTCACCGATATAAAAGCGAAAACACAATCGTATATTATAATATAATATATATATATTCGGGTATGCCTTATCCACATATCATCTCGGATTTGTGCGGAGGCCTTACGGACTCATTTCCCTTTTGTCCGCCGAAAATCTGGTTCGAAATTAACTGTGACCGGCTTTCTTGACCGAGGAGTGGAGGCCGTTATCTTTTTCCGAGGTTCACGATTTATGGCACCAGAAGACGAAGTATGCAATTCAAAGACCCAAGGTCGATTAATGTCCCTCGCAAGACCACTTTCATATTCGTCGAGTATGTAGGACAGCGTGAACCAAGAAAGTGATCGCCATTTTTTGTTTTGTTTTTTGGAGTACCGTTTTTACACCTGCATGCTCTGCATAGATTCAAATGCCACATTTGTCTTTATATAATATAAATATAATTTAATTAAATTCTAACTAATGTCAATAGAATTAAAATATATATTTTGCTTTAAATCATTCATTCAGAGTTGCTCTAAGTATGATCAATTAACGATAGAGGCCTAAATATTGGATGATCGCATTTATTTATTGTGAAACAAAAGTATCTTAAATTTAAAATATGTATTATTAATTCAAAAATATATCCAGGTCTGTTTTTAAGGTTCCATAATATAAAAAGCAGGAATAATCAATACCAAATTTCCGAATCGCTAAAGATGAAATATTCAAAGATAATTTTAAGTTTACTGTAATTTATAATAATAAGAATTAATATTTTAAAATTGAAAATCAGAAACTATAACTAGTATTTAATGATGGAAAAATTAAAATTTTATCTCCCATTTCAAAAGTAATTTTTCAACATCATCATCTATTTACTGCGTCAATTTTAAAATTGATATTGAAAATAAATGTATAATGTAAATATAGAATTTTTAATGATATTTAAAAGCTTTTAGATTAACAATCTTTTAGACTAGTTCATCCGTTTTATATAATATTTATAAACTTTCCAATATTCATCTATAGATATGCATTTATATACATTTTTATTACATGACTTAAATTTATTAAGTAATATCATAAATATATTATTAAATAATTCAATATATAGAAATTAATGAAAAAAATATGATGTAAATCATTGATTAAAATCGTAATTATCTTATGAAAAAAATTCCGTTCAATTCGCAACGAATGCAATAAAACACAATTGAATATGTGGAACGATTATGAAGCTTTTCATCGATCGAATCAATAACAATCAATGTGCGATTTCATTCCGCCATTTTATTCATAACATGGCCGAATTGATTCCTTGTACTGAATTATGCACAACAAATAAACAAACACGAAAATCGTGCTCATTTATTGCTATATAGCGCAAACGAAACAAGTCAGATAATATCTCACTCATATATTATATATTTTTTTAAAGAATTTCTGAATGGAAATAATCTATTTTTTTTTTTTGGTGTATATATAAACCATTTTGAAACAAAATGGCGGTCGTTAGTGTGAATTTGCACAAAAGCGAGAGTCGTAATTTATATGGATAAGCCCTCGAGTAACTGAAAATTCTTCACAAATTATCGTAAAAGTGTATCATAAATCAGATTATTTTGCATTATGGAAACACATGTTTTCCATTATTATACAAAATTAATTTTATTACGGCTTCGTTTTTCGTTCATATTTATAACGATAAAGTCGAAACGCTGCGACGACTATCGAATTTTCATTTAGGTATAATAATGCAATCAGAATGATTTCTATATGAAATATCAGCGTCGCTCAAATATTTATTATTTTTAATTAAAGATTAGTGCATCTAACATCTAAATTATATATCAAGCAATAAATCATAATCGAATTATGGTATTTAATATGAAATAAAATTTTATTAATATTTTTATCAATCTATAACACAATATCAAACAAAAATAGCACTTTAAAAAACATAATAGCCAAAATACTTTAATAAAAAGGTCACGAGCTATGGTTTCATGATTATTTTTAAACCACAAATAAATACATTAAAAAAAAACAATATTTAAATACGACACGTTTAATTCTATTTATTTATTTGTACATGAACTGTTTATAAATAAAATATTGTCTGGAATATTTTATAAACCTTAATAACAAATACTTTTTTCCATATTATAAATTCCATTATTATATAATATAAAATAAACACGATAAACGTACCGTGCATCAATTCCGAATAAATGGTTCGGGAAAATTGAACCGCACTATGTGGGGTAAAATAATTCGCGCTATACGAATATATATATATATATATATATATATATATATATATATATATATAAGCGAAACGTGTATAAGTACTTTCGCCTCTGAAACGACTTATTAAATTGTTCTAATTCTATTATTATTCTGAAAATCCCATTATCACGATCCACGACGTGGAAAATGTCAATTTGATTTACGTAACAATTTCAGACACGTCACTATTCTATAATTAATATATGATAAGTATATCAACGTTTATATATAATAGTTGTATTATAAATTATTTTGAATCTATTATACATCATATAATATAATATGTATCCGTTGAAAATACTCTTGATTTTTTTAATCGATTTAAAATAAATAATATTTATAAAAGAATATTACGATATGAAAAATAGTGAAAAAAATAAAATAAACGTAGAGCCTTTGAATCGATTCGCTTAATTTCTAGACAGTGTCGCGACTATGCTATCAGTTTTATTCTATGCGCAAAGGAAATTTTTCAATTGGACATAGTCCAATATTGTATATAACGTGTCATTGTATCTATTTCGAGTTTTAAAAATAGATATTTTCTTAGCAAAAAATTATTTTATTCATCGAAAATGAAATAAAATTATGTATATATTGTATATTTTTTTAAATTGATTTTTAAACGATAAATTAATAACAAAAATATATATATATAAATATAATTTTATATCAGCGTATTTTAGATAACTGGTGAAATTTTGCTCGCGTGCGAAAATTCTTTTTTACACGTCAAAAGCGTCCAGAGAGTATTTTCAGAATTTGGGAAAAAGTCATTTTTCACATCCGTCATGCGCGACATATCTTTCCATATTTTCTTCTTCTTTTTTTTTTTGTATAATATAAATAAATATCTCACGTACTCGATGTTGCTGAAAACGTATATTCTAAACGTTTATTTTATCTATTCTATATAATATTAAAGTGTTTGAAATTTTGCTACGTGTCAGTATATAAACATAATTCTAAACTGTGTACGTATAACATATATATATATATATATATATATATATATATATATATATATATATATATATATATATATATATATATAGTCTAAATAAAATAGATATATCTAAAAAAAAATTTTTAAATAATTTTTATGTTTCATAAATACTTTTTCATTCATATTTTTTTCAACGCATTCTATTGACATTGAATTTTTCGCATATTTTAAAACATTTTAGTAAACATGTGCTAATTGATATATCAAAAAAAAAAAATTACTACCAAATGATTTATATACCTAATTTATTCGATTCACGAGCGCGTGAACAACCTTGTCTCGTTCACACGAAACGAATCATCTATTTTTTTTTTATATCACTATTTTATCATATATAAATTTATATATAAAAAATATATAAATATATAATGTGATTGCACTTTTCCTCTGTGATTGGGTGATTTTGTTCACAGTGTGTAACAAAGCGTATTTCCTGAATGATCATCAGAAATTCAAAGAGAAATCCTTGACGATTTACATATTATCGGTAATTAGTTTGCATATGATGATTCGAGGATCTCACTAAGAATTCACACGGATTTTCCAGTGTTTATTAATAAATAACGACATCCTTATCTAATTTAATATCAGCTGTATATTAAACATTCCTTTTGTTTCAATAATTAGAAATGCCACTGAATTATTTTATGAAAAAAAAAACAGTATTGAAATTTAATTCCCATTTCAGGACACTTCGTATAATAATAAGATGCTAAATAATGCCGCTACTCGAACATTTAAATCAATAGTTCTCAATTAATGAACGTAAAATATTTTGAAAATTCAATTTTATTCTATAATATATTATATAATAAAAAATATTTACTAACTAATGGCTTAAAATTTAACGAGATTACAATGTTGACAATATTATGCAAATGTCGTTTTATTGGTAAAAACGGATGCTTCGATATATTCTTTCTTATGTAATTGTCGCGAATCGTACATATTTTTACGTTTTTTTTTATTATTAAATTCGCTTCTAAAAGTTCTCTTTTACATGTATTATTCATAAAGTTTACTTATCAATTTACATACATATTTATGTAAAGAAATTGGAAAAACGTGATGAGATGCTATATGCTTCGTGACATTTTTACATCGTCATATATTACAGTAAAACGAAATTTGAATAAATTTCAACAATAATGTCATTTATTCTCTTGTTATATATATATATATTCTTTTTCATGTTGTAAATGTGTCATATTTTTTGTATGATAATGAATATTGAAATAAATATATTTTTAAAACTGTATATCAATATTTGTTTTTTATTTTAATATGAAATTATTTAAAAAAATAAATTCGCAAGTAGACCGCATACGAATAAAGTTTGAAAAGCATCGATGTAATCGTAGAAAAAAAATCAATTTCTATTTACTATTCAATTTAACATCAATTTAGACACATTTCACATCCCGATTCTTATAGTAAAATATTCAGATTAATTATCGCACGTCTGAAAATTTCACAAAAAATTCGACCTCAACATCGAAATATTTCGATAATTTTTTTTTAACATTTATAGAAATAATTTTGTTTTAAAAATATTGATAAAAGCCTCCATTGAATTGAATGCGGCAATTTTCGATTTGGACCATCAATTTGTTATAAATACATACAACATTATTGCATTGCATTGTACTGTGTCATATAAGTTGTTATAAACATAATAGATTATATATATATATATATATATATATATATATATATATATAACGAGCTCGTTATATGGAATAACATACAAACATATATATATATATATATATATATATATATATATATATATATATATGCGTATAATCATTTTATACACATTAATTATATAATCGACGTAAAATTTGCACGTTTTTAAAACCTATTTTAATTTATTTATAATGGAAATTTAATATAAGGCTCTTAGATTTTCTTCAATGTATTTTCTCGTGACTGAGAATAATAATTTATTTTAATTGTAATTAGTATTTTAAAATTGTTTTTCAATATGAAATAATATAATTTAAAAAAGCTTTGAATCAAATATCTGTATATATATATATATATATATATATATTGATGATGTGATATGTAAATTTTTAGCAACATACACCAGTCAAAAGTCAAATTTTCCAAAAACACCCTTGTTTCACGTGACACAACGACGACAACGTAGGGTACGAGGGTTGATTTTTGGCGCTAAAAACAAATTGCGGAAAACGTTCGAAAGCACGTACTTTTCAAAACAAAGCCTCCGTTATTTATCTTCGTCGGCGACTGAATTTCGAACGAACCCGCTTCGAGGGTGGATTAATTGCCGGAAAACTCAATCGCACGAAAAACGGCGCTGCAAGGGTTTTTTCCACCCACGATGAAAATTTCGCCGGGTCCTAGTTGAGTTTTCGCGCTAATTGTTTCCGGAAAACACCAGAGGTGTATCGGAACAGAGATTGTTTGCGGAAAAAACAATTTTCAGATTTCAAAAACCACTTTTTTTTTTATTTAAATTCAAATTTTATAATACACGTTCTAATTATATATGTATATTTACTTAATATATTCCATTTATCCTTTTAGGAATTTTCTATAAAACCTTTTAGATTTTTTTCCTTTGAATATCATAACAATTTTGAAGCAATTTTCCATCGCGATAACGACGACAAAAAATCCAATTTTATCCTAAAATTACCAGATATTTTTTATGAAATAAATTATTAATATATATCTTCAAAATTGTTAAAGATTTACCCTAAAGTAGAATCTATTTTATAAATTATAATAGTAATTTTATATATACATATATAAACATGTTTTCGCGTAACATAATAATGTATCATAATTAATATATTTTTATATTATAGTATCGTTTATTGATATTTTTATTCATCTCGTTAATTTTCACTTGCACGAAGTGAAACTTTAGTCGTGATCGATAATATTACTACCGGTAATTTATCGATCTATAAATGATTTATACATGATTGAAAAAAAAATAGTGACATATAAAATAAATAAAACCGTGATCTTTCATTTAGACTTTGGATCCATTTGCATTTATGAAATTGATGCCTTCAAAATGTGGTATTATTTTTTAATAATGTAAAATGGATCTCAATAAAAATTTGATCGTCAAAAAGATAACATAAAATTGGTCAGTTAAAAAAAATAGTGATTATTGTAATTTAACTCAAATATTGAACCGTTACTGAAATTGCATTATCAGCGCATATGTCAAAATTAAGTATAATTTTTAATATATAATTTAATTTGAAATATATTAGAAACGGATATTATATCATATTTAATTATTATCGCAATATAATCAAGATTTAAAAATAAAACATAATGATTTTATTTCACTTTTACTTAATCGTGTGATAGATAGATGTTGATGAAGATGTATGATTTGAAAGATTCTCGTAGAAAGTAAAATATTGTAAAAAATATCTATATAAAGATATATTGAAACCGATTCACATAATTATATAAAACTATCAAAATTAAAATTTGATTATAAAAAAATAATTATATATATTTTTAAATACTTCGATAATTCAATACGTTTACGTGATGAAAACATGTCATTTTAATATACTCAATCGACAATCATTAAATATTTTATATAATAATTTTAATTCATATAAATAATATAATTATTGAATAATAGATAAATAGTAGCGTTAATATATACATCAATTGATAATATGATAATATCGTCATTGTGATCGAAACGTCTATATAAAAATCATTGAACACTTTCGACAATAGGAACAAATCCATTGAAAAGCATTTACGACACACCAATTACTATAGATGACTATGGACTATTCATCACTAATAAGCAATAATAATCATCGAAGGCTTCGATTTCGACAATTGATCCCACTTTTGACATATTGACATTCGCACTCGAAAACCGATCGATTTATCATTCGCGAGATTGATGGCCCTTGTCCACTTTCACTTATATCTTAAAAGCGAATGTCGATCTCTCTCTTTCTCTCTTTCGTATGAAAAATATCATAACTGAGGTACGAGTTGAGTATTATTGAAAAAAAAATATATAACCCAGTTTTGTGTCATTATTTTACGACAAGTGCGATGAGCAAAAAAAAAAAAAATACGGTTCATTTTCGCATTTCGATTATGTCTATGGACGATAGATTTGTGTAAAAAGTGTTTCATATTATCGAAGATGTATTTTCAGGGTTGTTTTTTAATTTATTTATTTTTTAAAATATTGTGTTAATAAAATTATTATTGATTAATAATAGATACTCATGTTAAAGTTGTATTTAATTTTTTTATAATATCAATTCGTTATAAATATTTACCTAAAATTAGTTTATATATATATATATATATATATATATATATATATATATATATATATATATATATATATATATAATCAGAAATGTATTCTTATAAAATAAAAACATTTTCTTTTTTCATGAAAAATATTTTATTATAAATAAAAAAAATGAATGAAATTCAGAAAATTTCCTGTTTTATACAATATTAATGCTGAATTTTAACATCGTTAAAAATTACATTTACCGTAAAATATAATAGGAAACCATTCCTTTATTTTGTATATACTTAATACCTCTTTTAAAATTATAGCCTTTGAATCCTTAACCTTGCCTATCTTAAATATAAAGTCAGACCTTTTCAAGCATTAAAGTACTCACCCTTTCTCTCTTTTTCATTATCTTTTTTTATATATAATAATTTTATTAAATTATAATTAATTGACAGCCTTAAAAATAAGTGCGAAAGAATAAGTAATTAAAGATATCGACATATATATATATATATATATATATATATATATATATATATATATATATATATATATTTATTTCAAATTTGGCACACCAATCTTAAACTTTATATGATTAAAAAAAGATTTTAATTTTTTCTAATATATTTTTAGAAAATTATCTACAAGTAAGTATTTATAGGAAGCAATTTTAATTTATTAGATATTAATTGGTGATTTTGATGTTTTTCAATCTTACAAAAATAGCGATGTCACAAATCTTTTTTTTTTAATTATTAAAAAATATTTTTTTTTCTATTTATAAATGAAAAATGGTTAATTAATGTAGTCGTAATTTAGTTATTTACTCATTGTTATAAATATGATGCAATAGTTTGTATTTTAAATGTCAACTTTGGTCCCTTTGTTGGGATTAAATATAATAGAATATTAGACTCGGTTAAAATTACTATTAACATTATATTGTAATAAATTTAGGACGAAGTAATTAAACCGTGGCAAGTTAAACTACCTTTTTGTGTAACAATTTGTGTTTCTGAATAATATAATAGTAATGTTTTTTTTTTGTTATAAATACTAATGTAATTATTTATAATATTTAATTAAAAATAAAATACGTAATTTTAAAACTCATCTTAATTCCGTATGACATTAGATAAATAAATAAAACTGATTTGTATGAACGTATTTCCTCAGTAAATGTATGAAATCATTTGTTTTTCTTTAACTATGAACTAGGAAAAAAAATATCTTTTCATGTTGTGGAAATCTAACGGTAAAAGTATGATTTTTATCACACGAGTCCATCTGTCTATCTATTTATCTATTTAATCTTATTTTTTTTCTTTGTTTTCATACGTGTATATATATTTATTTTTGCCGCAAAGCTTGAAAAATATAAGTGTGAAATATTTTTACAATAAAATAATTGTTTAACTATTTAACTATAATTAGCATTCCATGATTTAACTTAACCGCAGTTTCCGGTTCAAATCCTTAACGCGACGATTCACACAATGGTTAAATGTGATACCGTTATTTTTAATTTGCTGCAATTAAAAAAAATAATATATATATATATATATATATATATATATATATATATATATATATATATATATATATATATATATCGTTTTTATATTATTCTGATAACTATAGTTTATTTTTTTCTTCGAACGAAAAATATTATATTATCCTTATGATTTATGAATCACGATTCAACAACGTATTTGATATTTAACTTTAATAAATATCTTATTTTTCCATATATTTTATGGTTTAATCATATAAAATTATTTGAAAATTGTAAATAAATATATACTGTATATAGCATTCCTATAATTATTTATAATTACTGTATATAGATTCCTATAATTATTTATAATTTCTATTAGTTTTATTGAATTATATAATGAAAAAGACTTTCAAATAATATTTTATATAAATCTATATTATTATTAATTACATATAAAAACTAATTAGAATTAAGTATTAACGTATCGATTGCATTTATAGTCAATTTATGGTAAACTGCATAATCTGTTAATTAATTTAAAATGTCTTTATTTGATTTAAAATGAATTTTTTATAGTAAGAATAAAACAGTAGGAATTGTATTAAAATATATATTACACATATAAATTTTATAGATCTATTCGCATTACTTCCGTTAAATATATGAATTCTGATTAATCATTATTTATATATATATATATATATATATATATATATATATATATTAAAATATGTTTATTATCATAAAATGCTTCATATATTTTGACATGTTTTATAATATATTAAATAAATAAAGAACGATATTATAACACTTGAAAATAGATTGAACTTTCGAAAAAAAAATTAAAGTGAATCATATTTTAAATATAAAAAAAATAATAATCATAAAAAAATTAATTTTATATTTTATAATTTAATATAAATTTAAAAATATTTTATAAATTAATATTTAAATATTAAATTAAATTTTAATTTAAAAACAAATTTATATTTACGAACGAAATTTAAAGTGAATCATATTTTAAATATATTATGTAAAATATGATTCACTTTAAAATTCCAATTTAACTAAGAAATATCAATATAAACATCAAGGTTAACCGGTTACCTTTTATACGGATTGTATTCGTGCGATACTTTCGATTTCGTCTATTCGATTTACACGAATCAAGAATTAAATATATATATATATATATATATATATATATATATATATATATATATAAATATATATATATATATATATATATATAAATATATATATATATATATATATATATATATATATAAATATATATATATATATATATATATATATATATATATATATATATATAATATTAAAAACAATAATAATACACAATTCAACTAATTCGTTATTATAATACATTAATAAAGATAATGAATTATTTTTTTTTGTCAACATGTCGCTTTCATGTTTTTCAGTTAAAAGGCGTCTTCCGCAACATGCCATCGAAATAATTACATCGACAATGAAACTATTGTATAATTGATATTGTGATTCGAATACTATCTATAATCTCTTTCTAAATTATACATAGTATTCGAAAGCCCGTTAATTTGTACTAATTATATACGGTAATTATCTAAATTGAACGAGGCTTTGTTGTCGTTGTTTTATGAAATGATAATGAAATTTGTTCAGATTCTGCTAAATCATCGTTGAAAATCATCGCTTGATTATTTACAATCGTGGCTAAGATCCAAAATCAAATAATTGTCACGTGAATTTATCATGTGTATAATTTTATTTTTTTTAGTATTGTCAACATTAAAAAAAATAATGTTATAATAAGAAAGAAACGGTCAGTTGTAGAACTAATGACTCGATTTATTTTCGATAAGAGAGATTCATTGATTTGTTATCGTAATTGGTATTATATTTTTAATATTGAAAAATATTGTACAAATATTATGAATCGCTTAAAATAAACTCTTAATGGATGAAATTTAATTATAAAATTTTGGTGTCTGTATTAAAAATACACAAAAAAATATTATTTTTTCGCAAAAACGCTCTGAAAAGTCAATAAACGTAATTTCAAGGAAATCCAATTATATTTTAAAAGGTATAGATTTTCAACATCCGTAAAATAAAAAGATTAATACAATGCGAAAAAAGTATATATATATATATATATATATATCTCATGAATTTATCGTAGTCTTTTATAACGATTTTTTTCAGCAATCTGAAATTATTATGTAACAGTACTTTTTTCTCTTGAATATAATGAAAAGTGCAAACGAATCGAATTCAAAATCAAAATTATTTAGGAATTTTGAAGAAATTCCGGAATTGAAAACGTATTGTGAACAAGTTTCTGAAATAAAATATATTTCACACGAATATTTATCAATAAAATGAAAGATATTACATCAAAAATTTCGATAAAAAATAATATATTTAAAATTATATAAAATCAGCTACTTCATTTTATATTGAAAAATCAATATTATAAATTTCTAAATAAAGATTTATATCCATTGAATAAAAATCTACGATAACTCGTAAAATAATGAATTTGTCTATTTTATATTATATTATGCATTAAAATTCCACTTTCACTCTTAATTAATTCTTTTTTATTACATATAATTAATGTTTTAATATTTTTAATAATCATTAAATATTTATTTTACTAATTTTTAAAGATTTTTATGGGAATATCAATATATATATATATATATATATATATATATATATATATATATATATATATAATATACATTCATTAATTTGAAAAAATAGATACAAATGATATGCAAAAACGGCCATAACCGTTCAAAAAAAAAATCGCCATTTTTTTTTTTTTAGAAAAAGTTCATCAACAACCTATCTCAACTTGCAGATCTAGACAGTGAACTTTTACAGAAGCTATAATATATTTATAATTGATCGCGGCTTTTTTTCCTCCGAACGAATAAATCTTATCAACGCCTTTCTAATTTGTATTATATAACGCGGAACGTCGTATGCGGGTTTGTGTTCCACCATTATTTTAACGAGCTTATTGTTTTTCCTGCTATTTTGCTTGTCCGTGTTTATTTTATTTTATTTTATTTTTTCGTTGTTTTTGGTATTATTATTATTATTATTATTGTTGTTGTTTTTGCTTTTTGCAGAGCTCGATTCAATTATTGTAAATTTCTCGCACGGTTTATTTAATTTCATATTCGTTTTATACTCGTTCGAAACATTATACGTGGGAAAAAAGGTCTTAATTTAATCATTGTTGCATTTTCGCGTATTTTTATTATTAATATTGTTACGTATATACATACATACGGTGTTCAAAAATTAATAGAAATTTTCATTTTTTTTCAAATGAATTTTATTTTTTTTTTCATTCAAAATAGAGCAACGCATCTTCTAATCCTTAAAGCAATACAGAATCTCGATTTTTGAGATAGTTTTGAGCTATTTCAATGATCTAATTAATTTGACGGTTCTTTAAGATTTTCTTTATTATTCGCACGGAGTCAATTATGGCGAATATGGAGGCTGAAGTATCATTATAGTGTTGATTTTTTTTTTGATTAAAAAATCATGAATTTTGAAATTTTCTACATTGATAAATATGTCTAATATACTGGTAAATATATATTTTTATTGAAAATTTTTGTTACTTTATGAGCACACAGTGCATATATTTAAATGATTGTTTTTATTATTAATTATCTATTACGTTTCGAAACGATCATATACGTTATAATAATTACAAGATAACATTTGAGCCATTTTTAGACCATACAAATTTTCATTATCGAAAAACGGACATTTCCCAGAAAATTAAAAAAAAATGTTGATTATTTTTGTTTTATTGTTGCATTATAAAAGAAGCGATTTTTTTTATTCGGACGATAAAATCTACGATATTTACGCGTTCAGAATTTCAGATATAAATTGTATATATATATATATATATTTTTTTTTTCGCTCTTTTTTTCCCCGCTTTTCCTCTATGCTGAAAATGTATTCCCAAATAGCTTTTCGATTACGTATGGAAGCAGCCTTTCGTGCGAGATCCAGAATGTAATCTGGAACTCGATATAAAATATATGTATATAAATATATACATATATTTTAGTAAATATATACTTTGACTATGCCGATAATGTAAAAATAAATTTTAAAATATAGCAATATATGAAAAAAATATGATTATTTCAATACAATATACTACTGTCTTCATTGAAAGATGAACACTATATAAAAGGGTTGCTTATATAAAACAATATTTTATTATAATTTTTCAGGATATTTTTATATAAGAAAATTTTATTCACGTTTAATTTATCTCATTAAATTATTTTGTTTTAAGTTTAGGTCGATTCTCACGAAATTTAATTATGAAATGTGCCACGACAGCGTTTTACAACCACGCAAATTTTGTTGTACATAGTAATAATAATACATAAACTATTTGTCGCGTGTTTTTTTTTGTTATTTCGATTAACAACACAAAACGCCTTCGTCTATAATTAATTAAAAGTCATTTGTGAACTGCGAAATTAAATTTCCATATGTTTGAAATGACGTGTACTTCGACGCTATAATAATCTTATGAAATAATATTAAACTGACATAAATATTATCATTATTTTAAATTATTTATATTGAACAAATCATTCTAAAAATCAACGTATGAATAATGCACTTATGCAATGTAAAGATGAAAATGCATTATTATTTAATATATAATATTAGTAAAAGTAAAATATATAATGGCGTAAAACCGCAACACGCTCAAGTTAAACATTGTAGAAATCGAATAAATATACCAAGATAAAATAAATTATTTTATTTAATGGTTTGCGGTACTTTGATTATGTATGACACACTATTGAAAATTAAGTCGTACTTTTCACGGTTCCGACCTTGTCTATTGTTATTATTCAAGTACTGGTATCATATATATATATATATATTTTTTTTTGATTTTCACAGTAAATTACATTGGAAAATAAAAAAGAATCAGCGGAGAAAATAATTGCGTTTTCAAAACGTCGAAAAGTGTGTTATATGTGATGCAAGCTTAAATTGTCTGAATATATATATTTTTTTATTTTTATATTATTAACCCTTTACATTCGAGACATTTCGAAACGTTATTTTTTTAACTCCTAACTTAAAATTATTATACATAAAGATTTTACAGTTTAACAATTATTAGTGGTTTTATATAGAATATAAAAAAAAATAATTGTCACTATCATTTCAGAAATTTTCTTAAAAAACAGTATATAATCCATATTTATATGGATTAAAAATTTTAATTATAGTTATCCTTCCGTCTAAATTGTCAAGTTTAAAACAAAATAGTTACGTAGTTTCAGTGCCGAAAATGCGGTTTGGTTAGTATTTACTGACTAATTTAAGATAAGAAAATCGTCTCTCTATTTAAAAAAAAAGTGTAATTTAAAATTTTATAATATTATACAGAAAGAGTATGAAAATTCGCTATAAAGAAATTAAGATAAATATTCATCAAGTTAATAGTGCCGCGTATCAAGTTTACGCATTAATCCAAGTAGTGACCAAATGGCACCTCTCGAGTGTAAAGGGTTAAATATATTTTCATAATTTTAACGCATTTTTTTTTATTTGTATTTCAGGAAGAAAATGCAGCACTTCGACTGGATAGATCAGCGATCGCCACGAGTGGATCATCGAGCGGTCCAGCTATAGTCGCCACGGATGGATGGAGTTATTTCGATGAAGCAAGATATGTGGCAGGTGGAGCTTTGAAGCCTGGAGAAGATCCTTATCATAGGAATAGATTCAATCAGGCCGCATCCGATGCCCTGACCAGCGATAGATTGATACCGGATACTAGAAATCCAATGTAAGCGAAAAATGCACTCTGGAGATAGAAGCCATAGTCTTATAATATATAATACTTGAAAAAAAATTCAATCTCATTGACTTGGAGTGTTTTTATATGGTTTCATTATTATTTATATATTTTTATCGCTTTTTATTGTAATCAGTAGTGTTGAATTTTTTTTTTTGCTAAAAAGCGATATATTTGGTCTTTTGAATTTTTTTTGTCAATTTAAATAGTAATGAAAATGCTTAATTTGGTTTACTGAATCGATTTCTAATATTAATTAATATATGGAAAAGATCTATAATACATTTCATTTCTTTTCTTCAGTCATAGTTACCGATTTTATATATGGTATATGCAATATGTTTTTCTATATTTACTTTTTATAAATTATAATTTAAAATATTAATCTGATATAATTATCGATTTAAGTAGAATATTTGTATTTTAATTTAAATATCAGCTCTACACTTCTATTTTTAATATTATTATATTTTCAATCAATTTTTACGTTCAATGCTAAAATAAAAATATTAATATCCCATATTTAAATTGTTATATAAAATTATTTTTTTTTGAAATTTTCTATATTTTATTATATTATATCTGAATTTATGATTCACTCCAACCCTTGTCTGAAAGTATGGGTTGAGCTGAAGTATTTCAGCCGAGTTTCACGCTCTTGCCCTAGAAACGGAATAAAATTTTCACTGAAAAAAAAAATACGATGAACGAGGAGGCACTCATCCGTTATCATTCCCGGAACCGCTCCAGTGATAATGATAATGACTGGTAATGATAATAATGGAGATGACTGCGTTACCTCACAATATACGCATTCTCTCTCTCTCTCTCTCTCTATATATATATATATATATATATATATATATATCATGGGAGCATTTCTCACACCTCGTTTTATTTTCCATCTCGCTTTTCACTAGCTCTTATGTCGTCCATCTTCTTTCGGCCTTGCGATTTCACCTTAACAAATCGTTAATAAAAATTAAAAAAAAGAAACGACGGGGCCGTTCAATTTCGAAATCGCAGACGTTCTTAATAATTTATTTTAATATATCGTTACCGGTGTTTTTGCCACTTACATCTCATAATTGCAATATCTTCGTTTTATTTAGTGAGTAGAAGAAGAAAAAATGAAATGTCAAAATTGTTAACATGTTAAATAACTAGACCATTAACCTTGCGTTCGAATTCGAAAAGTCACTGCTTACATTCACGTTACGTAAATTATCTATTTTTGAAACTCTTAAAATATTTTAATTAAAAAAAAAAAGAAGTTACGATTTATGAAAGACTTAAATCATTTAAATATTTTTTAATATCTTTATTTTACTTCTAAATATAAAGTTAAAATTCAAAATATAAAACGTTGAATTTCCACGTATGGAGGAAAAATGCTCTTTAAATGACATTTATATTTTTTGACTATGATTTTTATTATATTACAGCCCAAAATATGCATTTTTTAAATACAGACTTATAATTTATTACAATATCTTTTCGTGTAAAATATTTCAGTATTTATCATTTAATTTCAATTCGTTTCAAAATAAATATTAAAATCAATATTTATTTATTCAAAACATTTCAAAAAGTTTTAATTTCTTAATTTAAAAAGTTCAAATTTTTAAATTAAAATTTCAAATCACTTTTTAGAAATAATATCTTTTTTAACTACTATATAATAATTTATCACTTTTTATGAAATATTTTTTGTCAGGCTGAATGTAAAATAATTAAAAGAATAATATTAAAAATGCGACCCGTTTAATTTGCATATTAATATTTAATCTTCGTGTCGTTAAAATAAACGATCGATCAATATTTTCCAATACACTTATTATAATTTATATATTAATTTCTTTCGGTAAAATCATGCATCATTAATGGTTTCCAAATAACGTGTCGAAATATATTTCACATTCCTAAATCGTATTTTTGTTTTATTTACGACGATTTTGGAAATCTATCGCATATTTAAATTGCAAAAAGAAAAGAAACTCGCACTGTTTTGTTTTTCGATACATTTTTTTTTCCACTTATTAATTTGTATTCAGTCGCGTTTATTTCCGCTTTCACATCGATTTTAAGTATTATTCATCCAAAATAAATACGATTCCATAAAATATGGCAAAAGAACGGTTTTTTTTGGAAAAGGAAATTCGTTCGAAAAACTATTACAAAATTAACTGTATATATCGATATGTTTAGCATATATAATTTCGTATTTTTTAAATAATATTTTATACAACAATTTAACATCATTAATATACAATTTAACTAAACATTTCGCATAAATTAAATATCTCATAGATATATATATATATATATATATATATATATATGTGTGTGTAGAAATTTTACATACCGATCGTGTCGGTCGTAATTTATTAGACAAATTGCCCGGCAATATATATTATGCAATGCGACCCGCTCGATTAACAACATCTGCTGGAACTAACCTGACTCAACTGTAACCGGTACACGGTGAAAGGATTCACAGTTGTTAATAAGGCTAATATATAAAAAGTAACATCACTCGTGGCATACATTATATTTTATTATTATTATCTATAATAATAATAATAGCGCACTCTGTATATATATTAATAGTTTTTACTGTTTCATTTCGTTTTCTATTAAATATTCGTTTATATATAAATTGTATGCGCGAACTATAAATTAACTACTTCGAAAGCGATTTCGAGTCATTCCTACGAATATATCTGTGATTTTTTATTTCATGTATATTTATATTTTTAATAATGTTATAAATCTTTAAATATTACATACACTCATATATATATATATATATATATATATATATATATATATATATATATATATATTTAAATTATTTAAAATTAAACGAGCCGTATATGAAGTGTCACTTCATGTTCGAAAAGTTGACGATCATCATTGTAATTATATAATTTTTATAATTCTAAAAAAAAATCTGATTTTTTTTATTTATTCTTGTGAATTACGGAGTAAAATATTACAATTCTATTAGAATCGATGAAGTATTTTAATATAAAGGTTTCCTGTAAATTAATTGGTTTAGTTTGACGTTAAAAAAACTTTCTCATATTTTTTTTAAACAATTCTGTATTTATTAATTGTTATATATACTAAATTTGACATAGTTTTTCACTTTATAAAAAAAAATCAGCCCTTAGTCTCTGCAGAAGACTATAAAATCGTTGATTTATTTTATCTTATATAAAACCTAAAATATAATTTGTATGCAAAAAAAAAATGCTAACTTTTACATAAAAATTTTGTCAATTCATTTCAAAGTTCGTTGTCAAAGCTTTCTGTATTATTTTTTTTCAATTTCCGCTTCTCTTACAAGACAAAATGTTTAAATCGAAACTTTCGTATATTTACGAGAGATTTTCAAAATTTTAATATTAAAAATATAATATTATGATTGAAATCGAATTTTATTATTATTATTAAAAAAATCATCATAAGAATAATAAAAAAATAGAATTTATTATATTTTTTTATATATAAAAAAAATAACTATACTCATTATTATTGTTATACATTTTACTCACGAATTTACATTTATTCAAAATATCTACACAATTTGATTCGATTGTGCGATTTTTTTTTAACTTCAAAAGATCACGATTTGTTCACTTATACCTTTTGATCGTCGATCTTATCGTATAAAGCACATTTACGTAATAATAATATATATATACATGACCCGAACGAAAGTATCATCCGAAAAATCGTGATCCAGAGCCGTTGAACCGCATATATTTATAAAACTAAAAACAAATATATAAATATCCAACTACTATAATTTTATTAAATATTTGACATTATTAATATAAAATTTATTATTAAAGTCTTATTATATAATAAATCAATTGTATCGATTTTCTTTTTATTTGATTGATAATTAATGTTTTTAGTTGTTGCGGTTTTCTATCTCGAAAATCGTTCATTCAATGACATCCTCCGTATTCACTTTGGGAAAGAAATAATCGTTTTATAGGCTTACAAAGCAATTACGAAAGATTGAATCCGAATGACCGCAAGATTGTTTCTTTTTTTTTTCTATCGTCACGCTTCGACGAATATAAAAGTTCGAAATAAAAATATTTTTCTTATTTTAGTAAACAAAAAAATGTTTCTTCTTATATTATAAGACGTTATTATTAAGGTTTTGTTTACGTTAAATGCGCTTTGATATATCACGATAAAATTATTTATGTATATATATATATATATATATATATATATATATATAATTGTAATCAGACAATTTGTGCTATATTTAGATTTTCAGTCATTATGTAAAATTACATAGAGCGAATTTGTTATTTGTCAAAATTTTGAAATAGTTTTTTTAACATCAAATAGATCAAAATTATTCATTTTTTAATATTAACTCAATATTTTAAATACGAAAATATCAATGATTAAATTTAAAATAAATTATGAATTTAATTAATTGATAAAATTAAATAATTATATAGCAAAAGACTAGATTATAAAAAAAATAATATTTTAATTTACTCAATATTATTATAATAATTTTAAAATATAGACTATTCTAAATGTTCATTAAAAAGCTAGCTAATATGAAATTTAAAAATATTAAATATTTCTCATATGAATCGTTGTATAAAATGTTGACCTACAAATTATTTAATATATTCAAATTATACTATTATATTTACCATCTGACTTTCGAAAACATGTGTTATATTAATAATATTGTCATCAATTATTCCTCTACTACATTCAATCTGTCAATCACATTTCTAATTACACACACACACACACACACACACACACACATATATATATATATATATATATATATATATATATATATATATATAATTAACACTGATTATTGTATTTTCATTCAAAATAAATACAATATATTCAAATTAAACACTCGACTTTAATAACCGCCATATTATTTATTACCCTTGACATATCGATATTTTCCTTAATTTCCCACCGCGGAAAACTCGAAATATGAAAACAAACGAATACAAATACAAGGGTGGCACGTGAATCGACCGAGATCGTCGTCATCGTAAAAACATTAACATATTTATGCAAATTTTTCGATCATAATTTAAATTTTATCGTCGAATCGCACCTGATAATGCCGCGATAAAATATGAGACGAATTTCACTCGTTTTTCGTATAGAAAGAAATATATACGCGCGAATATTTCTTCCTTTATTTCTATTTCTACATCAAAGAGAAATAAAATAGACGTCCGTTATTTCGTATACGCATACGTAATATTTCAGAATCGTTTTATTATTATTATTATTTTTTTTATTTTTGCTTTTCATTTATTCTGCTCGTATAAATTGTGAAGGTTGAATTAAATTTTTGAAAGAAGGACCGCCTTCGTATACGTTGAATATTTTATATTATATATATATATTTGTTTTAACAAGAATATACGTTTTCTGACCATAATGCTCGATCATTTTTCAGGTGTCGTCTGAAAACGTACCCTCAGGATTTGCCGCAGACGAGCGTCATAATAACGTTCCATAACGAGGCGAGATCCACGCTGCTTCGCACCGTAGTCAGGTAGAAAATATTCCGAAAAATGTAATATATTACGTCGTTATATTTTCAGCGAGCATAATATATTGAGTCAATTGGAATTTTTACAGCGTGCTGAACAGGAGTCCCGAGCACCTGATAAAGGAAATCATACTGGTAGACGATTTCAGCGATAACCGTAAGATTTCGATTCATTTTCTATTTTTTTATTATTATTATAGCTTTCATCTCATTTTCTCACATTATATATATATATATATATATATATATATATATATATATATATATATATATATATATATATATAATGTGTGGATAATTGCATCGATTTAAATATTATTTTTTTAATATAGAAAAGTCTTTATATAGTGTATATGGATTATTTAAATTCGCTATTGAATTTTTATTATATAAATATAATATATTAAATTTTATTAAAATGCGCATTCACGTTAATTTATTTTATTATATAAAAAATAATAATTATATTAAAGAAAATGGAAAAATATTTTTATTCTTTTTAATCTGATAAATTGTAAATGAAAGATCAAACAAAAATAGATCAATATTTAAACATCTTGACTGTATTAAAAATTTATATAAAAATAAAATAAATTCAAAAATGATGAAACTATAGTATATTCAGATAATATTTTATATATAAAATATTTTTATTAAAACATGAAAAATCTTCATTAAATAATTCCCTTCCAATAAAACATTTTTCATTGCAGATATCACAATTTATTACTTATATTTCATACGATTTATCAAAATATTAAGCAATAAAAAAAATGCATCATTATTTAATGTGACGCGTGGAAAAAAAATTCGCAACATTTATTATAAATATCGATTGCATATATATATATATATATATATATTTTTTTTTTAAACTCACATTCACCGGTAAAGTTTTACATAATAATGAAATTAAACGAGAGTACATTTCTTTCTTTCGCTTCTGCTTGCGATGGTAAAATCGTGACCGTTCGATCGAAGATGTTTGTATTTGTTTTATTGCGTTCGGTTGAAATACATCGCGATTTACCGTCACCGTTTAATAATCTATGTGACTATTATATAAAAATATGGCGCACGTGTGTCCGCGAACGCTGATTGGACGCGCGATAACCAATTGGAAATCTTATATGCTATTTCGTGTGGCGCCACTATATAAGAGAACATTTGCATATGGGGGCAATTTTATTTATTTTATCTTTTTCGCGTTATGTCATTTGTAAAGTGCTGTTTTTTTTTTATGTATGGTCTATTACGGTGTTTCCCAACATTCGGCTTAGTAGACACTTGGGAGTAATTTGAATATTTTGTGGGTGCAATTTTTGAGATGATGCATTTCATATATATTTTAATGTGTTTTTATGTATATGTATGTACCATTTAAAAAGAAATATATCAGAAATACACTCATAAAAAATAATATTTTTTTTTATATTAAAACTTTTTTTATGAAAAAATGGAATTAATTTTATTTATATGATTTATTATTCGGTTGTAGTTTAAAAGAAAAGTTTTCAACTTTAGAGCATATAAATCTCTGATAAAATATTTTTTTGCATCATAATGTTAATTTCCAATTTTTAGCCGCCGATGGAGCAGAATTAGCAGCGGTTCGAAAAGTTCGAGTCCTCAGGAACAAATGGAGGGAAGGTTTGGTCAGATCGAGAGCCAGGGGTGCTGCCGCGGCCACAGCGCCAGTTTTGACCTTCTTGGACTCTCACGTCGAATGCAACGATCACTGGCTGGAGCCACTACTTCAGAGGATCGCCGAGGTAAATTAACGAATCGATATTTTTTTTCGAAAAGTTTACCCGAAAATTCGAAAAGACATTCGGACACGCAAACGGATATTAAGTCCGTTGCCACGTTCGGCTCTCGGGGGCAATTCGTGTCGCCCGATTCGATAATTGGAAAAGTTTTCAGATCGCCACCTTTTCGCGTGAATTTCGTGTTAAATTTGTCAAAAACTTTGTTCTGCGTTGTTGTTGTGTTTCGAAATTAATTACGGTCGAATTTATTTTAACGAATTTTCACCTTTTCGTTTTCCCCTCTGGTCGCCGTTGTTTTCCGTGTATTTTCACGTAACTGGGAACGATAAATCATTTTAATAATCATATTTTCGAAGTGAACCCTTGCGATATATTTTCTCTGGTGAAAAAAATTCACGTTTACTTTTTGGAACTGTCTGAAATATAATTTCCTTAAAATGAGATTTATTTATAGTATGAGTTGGCTATATTATTATAACGGAATAATTATGTTCGATGTTTTCCATTTCATAATGTAAAAGTTTCCCGTTAAATCCATCAGATTTAATTTAAAATATAAAAGCATGAATTTTTCTACGTTGAAAACAGAAATTATTCTATATATGAAAAACATTATGTTAAATTCAAATAAGATAGATATAAAAAAAAATTAATGTATTAAAATAATTCACATTTTTAAGAAATATTATCGTATGATATGTGAATAAATATCATACGATAATATTTCAATAAAATTTATATGCTAAATTATTCAAAGTGCTGTTTAAAAATAAATATATCATTGTATATTTAGCAATATATATATATATATATATATATATATATATATATATATATATATATATATATATATATATACTGTTCATATTCATCGTATTTCATTATCGCATATTACATACTTTTATTGCATAATATAATATATTAAATATATATAAATATTTAACTTCAGATTCATTCGTCTCCATAATAAATAACCGGTAACAGTTTTACACTTCTGATTAATTTTGAAAGCTTTCTGAGGTCATAAAATTACAGTGTATGATGAATAACGGTTCAGTAATCAATTTATTATCTCTTTTTCAACTACATTGTGTAATGTTTCTGATTCAATTAACAATTACATTTATAATAATATTAATATATCATTCATTCATTTCGTTTGACAATCAAAATTATCCAAAACGCTTAGAATTTTTAATCAATTTTTTTTATTAAAAATTTAAAATAATTTTTTAATAACTTCATGTTTGAGAATAATGATTAATTTTTCTGTTGTCATTTCTAGTAGTAAATGAATATTTTTTATATTCTTTAGAAACATTGGAACGAATAATTTTATTGGAATATTTTTTTTTCTCTCTATCATTTAAATATGAAACCGTTTAAAAATATGATATTATTTCGAAAATCGACGTTGATTTACCGCTGCATTTATCATTGAATTATCCATAATCGAAAATCAGTGAACTAAATCCGCATTTTATTAGCGGTCAAATTGACATTTATTATAAAAATTCGACGTAAACCTCAAACCGTCGGAGCGTTGAATTCTTTTTTTTTCCATCGTTAAATTTTCACGACATTTTCCATACGAACGATAATTTTCTTCGACATTATATTGAAAAAAAAAAACCTTCAATTTTCAATTTATCGACGTGCAGTTTTATCTCGATTTACGACGGTCGGTCGGAAACCCGTTTGCGTTATGCCTGAAGCGTTTTCACTTTTTCAGGCAATTCATTAAAGACGGTTATAAATATGTATGCGGTTTGTTGAAGAAAAAAAATATATATATATATAAATATATGAACTAAATTTCCATTCATTTTTTTTTCATTTATCATATCATCAGTGGCTTTCTTTTTCTTTTTTTCTTCTGCTCTAATATTGCGTCGTAAATTTTCTTCGCTGCAAGGCGCAGTTTAAATGTTTCAAAATTTCTAAACGTCAATATAAACAATGCACATTAAATAGACGATTTTGTGGATGGTGCGAAGGTAGGGGGGGGGGCGACAAAAAAAAGGCGCGAAATTTTCGAATATTAAAATGACGATTAGTCTCTAAAAATAACGTGAAATTGTGAAATTCGAATATGCGTATTGAAAAAAAAAATACTATTTTCTACCGAATCGAATACGGCGTTGACTTTTTGAACAAATATTCATTTTTAATTTTATATTATCTAAAATTGATGTTTACAGATAAAATATAAACGAAAATTTCCTATATATTTTAATTTTTATTTAAATTATTAAAGTCTCAAATAAACAACATCCATCGTCAATACTTTAATTAAAAAAAATATGTTTACAATTTATTATTCTTAAAAACGCTGAACATATTAAATTAAATAACTAGAAAAAAAAAGTATATATAAGTATAAGTATATATCTTATTTTGTAATTATATGAAAAAAACTCATATTTTTACGATCGTTCATCATCACGTTCTTCGACGTTTGAACTTCGAATTTTTACATCATTTTTGATGCGAATGTTTCAAAAACTTGCGCGTTACGCAAAACATACAAGTTACAAGTTATAAGTTACACAGAAAGTGAACGGTTAATCCTCGATTAAACGTTTTCCTTTCACATAACGTACCATTTCATCCGCATTTTTTCATTTGACAGGGTTAATATATATATATATATATATATATATATATATATATATATATATATATATATACATCTCATTAGAAATAATGCATCATTAATCATTAAAATGAGAAAGTAGTTCAGATATTATTAATAGTCTAAAATTATTTAATTTTAACAATATATTAAATTAAAACTATCGTGGAACATAATTAAAAATAATTTTTGAAACAAAAATGATTAATTATATTTTTTTTTAGTTTTTTCCATATTTAAATAAATAAACAAATTTGACGTTTGATTATTAAAAAAAAATACATATATTTAATGGAAGTTGCAATTATGAAACATGCTGATAAAATTTATCGCCATTTTAATTACAACTAAAATTTTTATCATTGCACGACTCATAATTATCGTTTGAATTTATATTAACTCTGAATTTTAATTATTTCGATAGAAATGTGTATATTTTTAATAATTACGGGTTTTATCAAAATAAATCCGTTCTAAAAGTATCAAAAAAAAATATATCGTGAATTATTTTATTTATGATATAAAATATTAATTGAAAAATATAATTGCATAATTAAAATACTATAATTTGTTTTAATAATACATATTTTTTATTAAAATATTATTAAGTTCGTCATTTAAATATAACCGCATATTTATCGTATTTTATTTTAAAAATATATATCACACAGTATGTTGATTTATATATATATATATATATATATATATATATATATATATATATATATATATATATATATATGGTATATAATTTAAAATTATTATAATCATATAGGAAATTTCGATCCAATAAAAATTTTCTAATATAATTTATAAAATAATCAAATATTCAGTATATTAAATATTGAAAATTAATATATTATATATTGTTCAAAGACCGTCAACAGACCGCGACGCCCGACTTACGAACCGCCGAATCCTATTGCAGCGCTTCTATAACTTTATTTTGACGCTTCCATAAAGCATATCATTACGCATATGTACAAAATTTTTTCTTCATATATACAACATATATATATATATATATATATATATATATATAATAATAAAAATAAAAATATAACGTACACGAAATATTTTCAATGATGTAATCGCCTTTCTAATGACGTTGACCGCATAGCCAAATTAAACGATCATCCGACGTCGGATTTAATATCAACCTTTCCCCTTAAAAATATCCACCTTTATATCTGAAATAACGTGAATCGGCAATAAGTACTTGGATCGCTTGATTATTATTAAATTAAATACGGCATACGGATGCTTAATTTCATATCAAAATTATATACGTCGAGATTTATATTATTGGTTGTTTCGAAGCTCGCGACTCGCTTTATATATTATATATATACACACACACACATGCACACACACACATGCACACACACACATATATATATATGGTATATATGGGGTAAAATTTTTAACTGCGCAGTTGAATCTCGAATTATTGTAAATTATTCGTATGGAGTATCTATAAAATGTAATTAATTCGTAATTAAGCCTATCGAATAATATGTTGTTGAAAATAATTTCTTATTATGCTATCATAAAAAATTTAACGACGCACTCTAAATTAAGATTTGATTTTTAAATATTGTATGTAAAATAGTTATTCGATAAATAAATCGTGTTGGAACACTTCTATTGAAGCTATGACCTATTTTTACCTAATCTTTAAATGTATTGAACTATTATTGTAGACAATTCAATGCAATTATATTTATTATATATAAATATCCAAATACATTGTTATTAGGAATATAATTTTTTTTTTAATTGTTCATCAAAGTTATGCAATGTGAATATACACGAATTTCAACAATATATTATATATTCAATATTAAATAGATTTGTATATAATTAATAATTGATTTAAATTTATTGTACTGAAATTAAAGTGTGGACCGCAATTTATGATTTAAACTTAGTAACTTACTTTGGGCTGTAATTTAATACCTAACAATATGTATTTTAGTAAAATAAAAAATTAGTACGAATCATATATTTTATATTATCTAATTTAAAAATATTTTTTCAAAAAAATATAATTTTAGAGGGTGTAGAGAATATAAAAAAGTCACACACATTCAGTTATATAACTATAATAAAATTTTGGTGATATTTTATAACTTTTTTAAGGACTAAGATCATTTTTCCGAATATATAATATAGAATAGATTTATATTCTTTGCAAGATGAAATGGTCAATTTTATGTTGAACATTAAAATATATATTTTATCCATATTGAAAATTATGTCAAATATAAATTCATCGACTCTGATAATATTCAGACCGATTTTCTTCGCAAAAAATAAGGTTCTAAAGCTAAAATAAATACAATTACGACGCTTAATTGATTCGCGATATATAATATCTAAAGCAACGTTATATAATATAAATTTCAAGACTCTTCAGATTTATTTTTATCGAGAATTTTCTTTTATTTATTTTTCATGCCGCCCACTTTTCGCTTTTCAGCCGTTTCGCTGAAATTTAAACCGCGAATAAGTTCGTAAACTTTATGCGATTAATACTGATAAGGCAATCGCGAAATCCCCTATTTACATTTTGCTAAAAGCCAGACTCGAAACCATTTGAGAAACACAACACCGGTACAGTGTTTTTCCGGCGAACAAATCTCTTGATTAAATTTCAAGTGAAAATTCCGTGAAATAATTCGAGCTGAAAACTTTCGCCTCGTTCGTTGTTTATGATTCGCGTTGAAAATTTTCCGTACTGTATTTTCGAAGATTCGAACTGACAGGCTATATTAAAAGTGAAATATAAATAAATAAATAAATAAACTTTGTTATTATATTGTAAACGCGAATACAGTGACGTACTTGATTTTCTTTGTAAAGGATCCGTTATATATTGAAAAAAAAAATCGCTTTTAACGAATTCTATGTAAAAGTAATGTTATTTATGGTAAATTTTTGATATTATAAAATTGCAAAAAATATATATTATTATTAACACAATATCATGAAATAAAAAAATAAAACGTTAGATACATTTTTTTATGCAGATGTATATATAATGGCGATATATCAAAAAATCGCACAACCAAAACGAACTGTTTCATCAAACTTTTTCATGTTAATATATAAAATAGACCAATTTCTGCGTCACATTCTACGATAGAATTTCAGTTATAGAACGCGATTCAGTTTCGTATACTGAAAAAGAAAAATTCGTCATTTTTTTTTCTTTGTAAATCGCAACCATTCGCTTTTTGTTGTGTGAAATAACGATCGGAAAAATTAATGAAAATTGCAATAATATTCGCAATTAGCGGAAATATTCCGAATCTGATATAAACAGTTACGGCATTGTCTGATATTTCATTCTGTACACACGATGTAATAAATTCATGTACATGTGTAATAATCGATGGATGGATTGTTAAATGAGGAAGTTGTGAAAGGTTTCACGCGAGAAAGTCCTGAGTTCACCATCAGCAAATGCAAATTATAATGTCTTGATCGAATGTTATACAACAAAAAAAATATTTATATATATATATATATATATATATATATATATATATATATATATAAATTATCACAATTTGTCACTCTGAAAAATATATTTATATATATATAGAAAATTTACATTTAGAAAATAAAATCATGTGTTTGTTAAAGATTTAGTGACGGAATTAGATAAAATATATATATGGAAAGTTTGCATATTGTGACTATATAAAAATTTTATTATAATTATCATATATGGATTAAAAATATATCAGCTTTCATATAAAAATAGCTAAAAAAGTTTATTATTATCATCACTGAAATAAAACTATATACTATATATGGTGACATTTTATGATTTAAATTTAATATTATTATTGCTTTAGACGTTATATTAAACCTGATATACGGATCAAATTGAACCTTATAAATTGTTTGTAATATTTTAATAATGAAATATTTTGTAATTAAATCACTTCGATTAATATATATATATATATATATATATATATATATATATATATATATATATATATATATATATATATATATATATTGTGTGTAATCTTTAAAATAATCAAATATAACTTTTGTGAAATTTTGAGAGTTCATCACTAATAAATCTACATCAGATTCATCCAATATTTGAGGTCAATCTAGAAAAATCATCCCTATTTTGTATTATCTAGAATAGCTTAATATATAATATATCGTTCAGCTCCTAATATTTTTTTCTTTATTAAAAAAAAGAACTACATAAGATTACTGTATATAATTAAAGTTTTAAATTAAGCTAATAGTATAAGATCTTTTTTAATTGATTAATAATTTAAAAACCTAAAAAGAATATTTATTTAATTCCTTATTTTTTTTAAATAAATATTTAGTAATAATTTATCATACACAATACGCTTGATTATTTGAAATAAAATTTCGACTATTATCCATAAATAATTTAGAAAAAAATGTTTTCAGCTAAAATTTCATATATATATATATATATATATATTGCACTAGTTCACAATTCGTTTCAAATGATTAACTATGAATCATAATTTCGGAGACAACAACCTTCGTTAAATTCGTAATAGTCGCTTTCGAACCTCAAAGACCTCACTCTCGATACTGTTCGCTGATAAAAATAGCATAAAAAAAATCTCTATTTATCTCAAGTAAACACTAGCAAATTAATGTGCAAATTAATTCGAAATTTCACGCTCGTTATTCCGCGATCGTAACTCAAAAATATATGTAATAACGTATAAAATGAGAAAAAAAAATAAAAAACGCAGACAGAAAGAGAGATAGCAGAAAAAAAAGAGGCGCAGATTTCTCGTTAAATTCGACGCGCCATTTTTTTTTTGTTCGGCGAAAGAAAAAAAAATGGCGGTCATCGCTTCTCGGAGAACAAAAGCACCGAAAGGGAACGTGACGTTGATATTTCAGAGAGTAATGGCCAACGGTGGCTAGACCCAGACAAAGATGGCCATTTGCTCTCGTAACACGTTCACCTCCGTGAGAATCTTTCGTTTCTTCATCTCTTCCATCCAAACGATCGTTTGCATTCTGCTCTAAGTCTTTTTCTTTTTCTTTTTCTTCTTCTTCTTCTTTCGTTTCTTCCGTCGGATCTTTTCCACGGTTGTCAACGGTGGCCGAATTCGATTCTCATTATTGTCTTCGTCCGTTTCGTCTTTTTTTTTTAATACACTTCTTTATATTCGATCCTCTTCCGTTTTCCACTCGTCTTCTTCCCCGCTTGTCTTCTTCCGTCGCCATTGTCAATTCTCTCTCTTTGACCAATTGCGTAATTTTTAAAATGGCTTTCGACATTCCCACCGATCGAAGAATGTTTTCTTTCGGTTGATCTCCTTTTCGAAAACTCCTCTGTTACCCAACAGTGAAATGTTAAAATTGTAAAACAATACGTATAATTCGATTTAAATCAGCGGTTTTCAAACTCGATAAATTTTCATTTATATCGAATATACGCGACCTAGTTAACTAAATAAGTTAATTTTGCGTAAATTTAAATCAGAAAAAAAGTTCGTAACCTTTTTTATTTTACCTATGATGAAATTTTCACATCATTATTGTATTGTATTTTTTTTTAACTAATTGCAAAATGTGAAAAATTCAGGGCCATATTTATTATTGAAAAAAAAAGTAATTCATAAAGTTCTAAAACTTTATGAAATATATAGCATTAACTTTTCTATATAAATCTTTGAATTAGTAAGTAATTACTTCATTATTGAAATATTTTGTGTGTATATAAATTAATTTTGATCTTAAAAATTAGAAGATATAAAAATTCTTTAGGGACGAATATAGCGATATCGAAAAAGTTTTTGAACATTATTTACAATTTGACGTTCCCTGAACTATATTTCTGACATTATTCTCACTTTTTAAAGTAATCCTTGTTGAAAATCATAATACATTTACGGCTTGAAATGATCACTTTTTTACTTCAGTTTTTATACAAGAAAACACAATTTTGTCGGTTCATTTATAACAAGATTAGACCCGAGAGGGCTGTTTATTTTTTATGACCTTTTTCATACTACACTTGTTTTAATCAACTTAAATAATCTATAGATAAGCCTTATCGTCCTTTGTTTTTTCAAGGATCCCACAAGAGTTGTCTGTCCTGTGATAGACGTCATAAGTATGGATACGTTCCAATATATAGGTGCTTCTGCAGATCTCAGAGGTGGTTTCGATTGGAATTTAGTCTTCAAAGTAATTTAATATTCAAAGTTTTTTTTAATAATGCATTATTTTGATATAATATTTATGATTTTTTTTAATTGTAGTGGGAATATTTAAGTGGACCAGAAAGAGCTGCACGCCTTACAGATCCAACTGGTATTATTAAAACACCCATGATTGCCGGTGGATTATTCTCAATGGATCGTAAATATTTTGAAAAATTAGGCACTTATGATATGAAGATGGACGTTTGGGGTGGTGAAAATTTAGAAATATCCTTCAGGTAGGCAGTAGTATTACATTTTTATACTTGATATTATAATATGAATAATATGTTGATATTATGAAAATTAAATTTCAGGGTATGGCAATGCGGTGGTTCCCTGGAGATAGTTCCATGCAGCAGGGTGGGTCATGTGTTCAGAAAACGTCATCCATATTCATTCCCGGGAGGTTCGGGTAATGTGTTTGCCCGTAATACTCGTAGAGCTGCGGAAGTTTGGATGGACGACTATAAACGATTCTATTATGAAGCTCAACCATTAGCTAAAACTGTCGCCTATGGCGAGTAAGTGCTGCAATTATCATATTAAAATATATATTATATAATATAGAAAAATAATTAATTATATTTATATTATTTACAGTATTCAAGATCGTTTAGATCTAAAGAAACGATTGCACTGTAAACCGTTCAAATGGTATTTGGATAATGTGTATCCTGAACTTCAAGTACCAAAATCTTATTCTACCGGATCATCATTGGGTCATACTATTAGACAAGGAATCATGTGTTTGGATAGTTTGGGTAATTTGATTCAAGGCACAGTTGGTATGTATGATATTTTATAACTGATAATATATAAAAATATAAATATTACATTCACTTATTATTATTATTTTTATTTTAATATTTCAGGAATGTATCCATGTCATAATACAGGAGGTAATCAAGAATGGACAGTGACATCTCTCGGTCATATAAAACATCACAATTTATGTCTGACACTGACCAGATTTGAAGCTTCAGCTCCTGTCGTTATGATGCCGTGCGAATCCGAAGAGAACGTCAATCAATTGTGGAAACCTCTACAGGGTGGTAGAATAAGGCATTCTAAAATAAATTATTGCTTAGATTCGAAATTAAAGACTTTAATAGCTCAACCGTGCAACATGTCGGAGAGTAGTCAACAGTTTGAATTCAAAACTGTCTAAAAATGTTATGAATTGAATTTGTTATAAATTTTATATTAAAAATTATTATTATATATGGCTAAAAAAAATGGTCAGACAGCCTATTACTATATATGTACGTCTAGATCGTGCCAAGAAATCATATATAAAGCCAACACTTGACATACTATTTCAATTGTAAATATATTAAATTATACTCTAATATATTTAAAAAAAAAACTTTTGTATAAAACTGCAGTATATATAGAAATTAGGCTGAAAATCGCGAGATTTCCCCCCCCTCCCGTTTTATTGTAAATAATTACAAAATAATCTGTATTTTATTGTAATATGAAAAAAAGTACACAAGTACATAAAATTTCAAAAAAAAAAAAATATATATATATATATATTAATAATATAAGGCAAAAATACCGCAGAGCAGCTATTATAAAACTGTGATATTATATACATTAAAAAAAAATCTACGACATTACACACGTTTGCCTGTGGTTTTTTTGACTAGTTAAAAACCTTTTAATATTGTATTATCATTATCATTTTGTCGAATTCAATTTTATTTTCCATATTTACACTTAATTATTTTCTTTATCGTCTAATCCAAAGGCGGCTGGCTCTGTCTTTAGAACGACAATTTAATCGATTTCAGATTAAAATATAATCTCTAACAGAAGAATTTAATATCTGTTTATTCTGATTATTGTAGTATTTTCGAGCCGCCACTGGTCAAATCTCAAAATACACGACTGATTAATTTAATAGTATGAATGTACATATTCCGTTTTATTATGATTATTATTATCGTCAAAATTAATATTTAATTGTGTTTGAATGGTTTCGTTTTATATTCTAACTAAAATTAAGTTGTCACTATGATTATAAAAAAAAATCTGTTTGATGATATAAAAATGGCGGTTTTCGAATGATGATATTGTTTAAAATACATCTCGTTTTATATTTATATTTAAGACATTTCGTAAAAACCGCCGATGTAAAGGAAAATAAATCGTTTCCTGTAAAAAAAAAACATTTTTTTGTACATATGTACTATATAAAAGAGTACTATTATCTAATATTATAACGTATAATTTCACTATACACATATGTGACTTCTCTAATTAGTTTAATATTTAAAAGTCATTTTAAAAATTGAATTAAATATATAAATTAACTAAAAATTCGTACCAGTATTTTTGAACGCATCTGTTGTTCACACGAAATTGGCCTGAAAGCAGTAGATTTTCAGCAATTATTACTTAATTATGCATAGTATTAATGAAATTGATCTGCCTGATAGATTTTAGATCATTAAGAGGTAACTTTTAAATATGATTTTTTTTATATTTTTATTATGTTTACTGCCAGAAATTTTTAATATCATATATTGATAAATACTGTATAATTTTATATATATATATATATTTACAGATAATTTTTAATCGCGCATTGCATACTGATAGGTCTTCGGCTAGTATTTAAGCACTTTCTTACATAAAATAAATATAATATAGGTGCTCCGGACTATTCTTCTATAGCAAATTATAAAGATCATGTCATACTTATGAGGCTTTTGTATTTTTAATTAATACAGATATAAAATAATGAGAAATATTTATACAACAGAACCAATAATATTCAATCTCTGACAACAAAATCACATTCAATACATAAAAATTTATACATAAAAGTGTTAAAGAAGAATATGTATAATATATACAATATATATGAATGAAAATAATCATTACTTTTAATAGAAATATATATATATATATATATATATATATATATATATATATATATATATATATATAAGGTTCTGCTGTATTTCTAAATAGTTTAAACATCATAAATAAATAATAAAAATACAAGGAATTTATAAACGAGGCCTATTCGTTTTAGTTGCACATTAATATTTTGTATAATTTGACATTATTTTGTTCCTTAACCTTTTCAATACGATTTTTTTTATTTTAAAAATTCACGTAATATTTATTGTTAATATTAGTTTAACGGGAAGAACAAACATTTAAATGAATAATCATATTATGTATTGATTATTGTAAAATAATAATTGGGACATATTTTCATAATAGTTATGATGAGTGGATCGTATGTGTCCCAACAGTGTTTTATGACAGTAAATCCCTATTATAACTTTTGGAACATATAGATAAAGACTCATAAAAACTATTGTCGCACACTAAATAAGTAAAATAATATTATAAATAACTTACTTGACAATTCCAAGCACAGTATATATATATATATAAAAACACAGTTAGTAATAAATGTGACACATGTATACTGTTTGACAACAATATTTAGACTGACAAAATTTTGTAGAAGAGAACAAGAAAAGAAGACATGTTTGGACTTATTTATGCCTAATGATCCCAGATCCCAATACATTTAAATCTGGGATATGATCCCAGATCCCAATGCATTTAAATTATTTTAGTAATTATTAAAAATTCTCTGGGACAATATATATTGAAAGGGTTAAATCATTTTTTTTTTAAATATTAATATTTATTTTTAGTCGTTCACATTATGTATACTGGAATCGCATATTACCATTTATAGAATATTTATATTTTAGTTCATCGTAAAATTAAGCATCATTCTCATATTTGTTATTTGTATAAGAGTTTATAATATTGTTATTTTATACTTGTATACTTCACAATATAGCTTATCATTGTTCTAAAGTATAATATGAATTTTTCACTATTTGTAATAATAAACTCGACAATATATATGAAAATAATTTTAATTAATAGTTTTACATTTTTACCTATTTGCAGACTTTACGATGATTTCGCTTTATGTTATGTTATTTCATAGTAAAGTTACAAATTTTCTTCTTTAACTTTTGGTTACCAATATACAAAGAAGTTATATAAAAAAAAATATTGTCTTATACATTCTTAGTAAATGTAAGATTACTAATTTCTTTATTTCTAATATAATTTTGGCTGTGATTGGTGATTTGTTTTTTTTTATGTATTACTTTATTTAATGAAAATTTAAAGATGTTCTATTTGTCATTAATATTATTTGAATTTATCGATACATTCCATTTTATATTTGTAAAATATACTTGAACTAAAAGACAAATTTATTGTATTATTATTTTTTTATTTAATATTATGATCATTTTATTTATTTACTACTGTATTGTCAAAATTCAAAACAAAATTTAATTAATTATATATTATATACTTTATAAGGCAGTGTCGTTACTAGGGTTGTAATTCACAAATTTCTGAATATGTGAATTTTTTTTCTTAATATACCATTTATATTATAATTTATATTTCATGACAATTTTCATGATAATTTTTCAAGAAAATTTAATATAATCAATATAACTTCAATTCTTATTATTATTATTATATATAATAGCACTAGTCACCAATGACTTATACTAATATTTTGTAATGAAAATATTGTTGATGATATAACGAATTACACTCCACATTCGTGAGGTGACGTCCTGCCAAGAAGATACTTCATTAGATGATTTTAAAGATGTAATCAAGTCATTCTTATTGTCACTTAAGATTGATTTATATTTATATAATAAATTAGTCAATATAATAAAAATATTCGTTTTGTATTAAAAAAGAAACAAAATGTTTTTTTTTCTCATTTATAAAATTCAAAAACATTGTCACTTTTTATATTATGTATTAATATATAATATATATATTTATATATTTCACATATATTGTACAAATCACACAATAAACCAGTATAAAACAGTATAAAATGAAACTTAATATAAAAGATTAACCAAAGTGTTCATTACAATAATTCACAATTATATTGATAATGATAGAGTTTGATTTTTTATCACTTTTTATTAATATTTTTTTAAGTATAATTAATTTATTATAAAAAAAAAACTTAAACTATATTAGATTTTTAATGAAAGAGATCACAGATTATTCCATATATTCGATACAGATCTTTCTCAAATCTTCATTCACAGTAATATTTATTATGATATACAATATATAACTCTATTTTGTCTAAAATAAATATTTACAATATAAATTATCATATGAAATAAAACAATACACATTTTAACTTTAAAATCATGAAACAATATATATATATATATATATATATATATATATATATATATATATATATATATATAATGAATAAAATCAACTAATGTTTTTAATATTCATCTGTGGAGATTTTCATTTTTCTCTATGATTTACAAATTTATTTTAATATAATTATTTATTAAAATATGATACCTATTGTATATAATTAATCAATCATCGTTAATGTTAATATTTTTAAAGCTAAAAACCATTGAAAAAACATCAAATAAAAATCAGATACATAATCATGAGATAAGTACTATAGAAATTCACAAAAATATCAATCATTTTAATTTATAAATGATTTTTTTAATACACCAATAATATATAAACGTATTACTGATATTAATTTATTTCGATCATGTTTTCATTAAAAATAATAAAAATTCAAAATTATTCAATAAATAATATCATAAATTATTTTACATATATAAGTAAATTATAAAATTCCATAAAATATAACATTTGGTCGAATAAATAATAAATACTAATGCGGAGTCATGCTGATGTGAGTTTTAACAAATCTACCAATATATTTTAAAGCTTTAAAAGTCCTGTTTGGAGACAATCTTTGCCTTAACAGATAATATGCAAACGCATTAAACGCCACAAAGAAGAACATCAACATGGACAGAGAAAAGGCGAACGAAGCATCTTTCATGCCCATCATTTTGATGAAAAACTTTGGATTTTTATATTCACAATACAATTCATCATCTGGACAAATTAAATCCGGTCGACCATGACCATAAATAGCCATCATTAAACCTTCGAGTCCATATCGAAGGTAACTACAATACATAGCTAATCTCCAATGTATTGGTACTGGTAAATCGCCATATCCAATTCCATATACAGCTAATAACATCAATGGTACTGAAAGAGCTGGCCCAGTAAAAACGCTATTCTATAAATTAAATATTAAATTTTTAATATTTTCTCAATAATCTATATAATGATAGATATGCTAAAATTTTATATACCACAATATTCAAAGTAGATGATATCATGATGGCGAGTGTCTCTGATATAAAAGCTACTAAGACTAAAATGGAAAAGAACATAGCAAATCGGTTGATATCTAACGGTTGTCCGGTTATCAAGTAAGTCATGATCAGATAAATACTTGACATAAGCAGTTGTATTGGCATTCTGGCTAATATGGATGCCGCGAAATATGGCTTTAATCCATACCATCTATTAAAATATTCTCTTTTTAATAATTGTACTTCTGATGGAACTATAAATAAAATACAATATGGATTTAATTGAGTATATTTTTACATATAATATCATATGTAATTATCAGCATAAGGCTTACACGATAGCAGAATCGGTAACATTGGCACAAACATGAGCACTATCAAACAAGCGTAACAAAATCCAAAGATAAATATAGTTTTTGAACCATCATTTCCCATTTGCAAATATAAAGATCCTATTATAATACCCAAAAATATATGTAGTGAAATTTTTAACCAAAAATATGCCTTAAAAAAATCATTTAAATTAGTCAAATCTTTCTTTTTATTAAAAAATATTAAAATTAAATTACGCAGATATTTATTACAGAATTTCTCCACGTTTGCAGCATCATTCTATATACTAAAATTCTAAATTGAGCCCATGCCGAACTTCTGTATTTATATTGATGTGTTCGAGCTGCAATTGGTTCCGGTTCCAGTTCCATTAGAGATATGGCATGGGCAGAATTAACTATTGGTTCATATCTATCTCTGGATCGTTCTTCGTTTTCATCATCCGCAGGTGGTTCCCATTTTTCCAATCTTCCATTATCTACAGCCGTAACCATTTTTTCTATATGATCTCCATATTCACCACTGGAAACTTCGATTACTGCAAAAATTATTTGTTTATATATAACATATAGAACTGAAAAAATCATTACCTAATTTATAACAAAAATATTTTCATGTCAATATAAATAATAGTGGCATATAATTTGTAATCAATATGTAATACATATGTTTCTGCTTTATATAATAATAATTATGACATTTTATTATTGGGTTTGTGAATATGATTCCATCCCATTTTTTTTTTTTGTGAAAACAAAAACTTTTCTGTCAAAGAGGCTCAGTTCCACTTTAGGGGACATTTATGCTTCAATATACTGAATCTATTTGATAGAGTTATATTCACACACTTAATAATAAAATTTAATATTTTGCCTTACATACCAAAATCGGCAGGATTGTAATGAAGCGGACACGTCAAACCAATGGTTTTTAAATATTTCACAATATGTCCACCATAACCCTGATATACACATTGTCCAGCAGCCACAATATAAATGTGATCAAACATTGCGAATAGTCGAGCTGACGGTGTATGTACTGAACAAATAACCGTTCTACCACCTTCAGCAATATATTTCAATAATGATATACATTGTGAAGACGATAAATCGTCTAAACCGCTGTAAAAAAAAAACAATATTGTTTAAATAATATTTAATAGAATATTATTAATTGTATGGCTGTTAGAATATATACGTTGTTGGCTCATCAAGGAAAATAACGGGTGGATTGTTAACAAGTTCTAATGCTATGGATAATCTTTTCCTTTCACCTCCTGATAGTCTATCGGTTGTGGTGTCTTTTGCTTTAGAAAGTCGAAGCATATCTAATATTTCACTTATCTGAAAAATTGATTCATTCAAATTATGCAATTTAGAGCGCGAGATAAAAACTAACATTTCGTCAATATTTTTAACAGAATATAAAATTTAATTTAAATTAAAGTGGAAGTAATTTTTTTTTTAATAATAGCAAAATATAAATGAAGTATATAAAATCGATTTAATAGAAAGTATTTCGAAAAAGTATTCAATAAAATGTAACAAATCGTTTTCATTGAGATTTCAGCATAAAAATGAAATGAATAGTATAAAAAATAGTAAATAAAAATCATTGTTAGTAGCATTTAATAAATAATACTCACAACGACCAATTTTTTATCTTTTGATAAATCTGACCCAAGCTTTAAGTCGGCAGCTATCATCATCGATTCTTGTATAGTTAACAAGGGTTGCAGCAGATCTTCCTGCATGATGTAACGACTCAATTTTCTGAATTGTCTAATTTCTCTAGGTAAGCCATTTAAAGATATTTGTCCAGTTGCACCGAAACATCTGACAATAAATAATAAATAAATATACAAACAGCATAGAAAAGAGCAAATCTGAAGACTGAAATATGTTGTATATAAATAAAAATTATCTATAATTTATATAATAATTTAATTTTCAACGTTTAATCTAAATAATTCTATAATTATTCATTCATTCATCAGTTTGCGTTTTCAACATTGATCTGTACTTCCACGTATAAATTTAAACGTTTAACGTTTATTCAATGAATTTCCCAATTATATATAATTTATATAAACCTTTACTATTTTCAATCATATAAAAATACAAATTATACTAATAAATAGTACTTCGAGATAATTGCAAAAGTTTTCTATTATACATATTATTATTTCAATTTAAATACAAGCGTAAACATAAAACCTGCGTATACGTATTATGGAACAAAGTTCTAAAATAATTAACATATTACCATAAATATATATATATATATATATATATATATATATATATATACATATAAATTACAATGAAAAATATTAACCGACATTGCGTTCATATTATGATGACCATTGGGTCAACCATTAAGGAAGTGCGAGGTGCTAAAAGGTCATCCATTCATATGGAAATTTGTCGAACGAAGCTCTTGTATTAAATAAATGTTTTCATTGAAAATATATATATATATATAATATAATTGTATAAAATAATAATGTTAATTTTTTTTATAATGGCTTACTTATAACCAGCAAGAATATTGAGTAAAGTTGACTTTCCTGCACCCGATGGTCCCAAAATGGCCGTCAATTGACCTGATTTAAAATGACCGCTGATACTGCGCAGAATTATCTTTGATGCTGTAAATTACAAAATATAATATATAGATATATTAAAATGTAAATGATCAAGATTTCCTCACATCAATAATAATAATATATAAAAATCCATATAATCGTTTGATAATTAGTCGTTTTACAATTATGAATTGTAATATAATTGTTACACGTAGGTCAAGGAAGGAAAAGCTTCGAGATCACGGTTAAATTGTTGCACTTGTAAACGAGTTGAATTTTCCTTTTTTTTTTTTTGCTATTTCGCAAACTATTCTACTGTATAATCGATTATTATGTTGTTACAATTAATCTGTTGACAAGGAAAACTTGATAATATATATGTATAGTGATCTTAACATTTTCACGGTCGAATACATTACATGTTAATATTTTATTTATTAAAGAATTAATATTATACGAATATAAAAATATTTGACATATTTCTTGATGATTAAATAAAAATAAATATTAAATGTAAATGATATTATTTTATATTATAGTAAACTAATATTATGACAGAATGATCACGTATTTTATAAACTTCATTAACTATAATTTTTTGTTGATCTATAGATATCAATTAAATTAAAATTTATAATTATTTAATATATATACATAATAAAATAAAAGGAACTATTGCATTTAAATAAATAAAAATTATTACATTAAATTTTTAGAATCATCAGGTCACATTGAAGAAGCTTTTAAATATCTTAAAATATATATATAAAAATGATAACATTTAGTTTTATTTATTTTTAAAGAAAAAAAATATACTAAACGAGATATAGTTTGTTAACTTCAAGAGGCAATGTACTAATAATTATATTTTTCTATATATATATTATATATATAATGCACGCTAATTCGTTTATATATATTTTTCAAATTGTCCTTTCATTATTTTGAATCAAACACGTATATATTTTTAATATTGATTTTCAAAGGTTCGTTTCTGATGAAACCAATAAAAATAAACATTCTTTCCATTATGTATGCAGTTCGAAATACCGATAGAATAATTCACAATGCGTCGATATATAATAATATATGCAAATAATAAAATATGCAATTCTCAATTTGTAAACCTTTAACTTTTCGAAAGGTGGACAAAATTAAAAAAAAAAATACTAAAATAAATATTACATCTGAGATCCATAGGCCTTTTCCTTTCATTCATTCAGATATTTATTTGCCAAAAAAAGAAAACACATTCAAGGCAATTCAGATTTTAATGTAGACAAGTCTTTCACTTAGATAATGTCAATAAATATGGTTATAAATTAATTGTAAAATAAAGTATAAATATTGAAATAATTTTGTACGAAATTTTATAAGTCCATATGAAATAATGATGCAACATTAGGCTTTCAAAAAAAGTCTTGAATTTACATTATATTTTATTTATTATGCAATTAAATATCAATCAGACGACACCAATTAATATAATTTTTACTTTGTAAAAAAGTAACTTTTATAAATTTATATAAAATTCTTAAGAAATTATAAAACTACTATTATTAATATGTTGAATAAATCATTCTACATATTTATGATTTATATTCTATATTTCAAGGATATTTTCGTTGTAAACCAACCCAAATTACAGTCGATGAACTTTATATATATATATATATAATCAATATTTTGAAAATATGTAATAAATTTAAAAGTAGTAATCAAATTTCATTGCCGATTACTACTTAAAATTCTTAAAAAATTATAAATATAATTAATCTATAGTCAAAAAATCAATCATTGAAAATTAAATATAAAATGTAAATCACAAAATATACTAAAAAAATCCATAATCAATAAATCATATAATTAAAATGCTAAATTGAAAATACAAGTAAAACGTTAACAGAATAAAATTTAACTAACGAGGATCAAAAAGGAAGACCAAGATAAATAAATAAGTCCTCACGCGGAATATTGAGGTCATGAAAATCGTGAACTAGAGATTCAAGATAAGAAGCATGTTTGTAATATTCTAATTAAATCACGATCAGTTAATTTTTATATATGTATATCATTTATATGATTAAAAAATAATATATATTTTTAAATAAAAAAATTGTGCATTTTTTTGTCATTTATATAATATATTTATAATGATAAATATATTAAATATATATATATATATATATATATATGTAAACATGACATAAATACCAAAAACCGTGAAAACCTTGAAAAAATGTCACGATTTTCAACTTGTCGGTTCATTGGCCCTTATCATATAAAATTCACAAAATACTGAACTGTATAAGGTCATTTTTTTTTTAAAAGTATAATTTTTAAACACACGTTTATCGTATTTATGTTAACATATTATCACCGCATGTGACATCACTTTAAAGACATAATTACAATAGTATAATATGATAATAGTGATGCAAACAATTGTAACCAGAACGTTAGTTTTTGACCTGGTTTTCGATGTTTTCGTATTTTAATATTATTATTTTTTTATTAGAAAATCCTATTATATATACATTAAAAAATAATACTATTAACTAGATACATATTTATTGTAATTAATTTATATCGTAAAATTAAACTATTTCCGTTGTTCCGATATAAGAAGATGGATTATAAATTTTGTGTACATTTCATTAATTATCATTAGATACAAATTGAAATATTATAATTTCTATGTTTTTAAATGACAAATATATTTGATCTATTGTTAAAAAAAATGATAAGGTGTCTCATGATCTATTCAAAAAAATCCTTGTTCTAAATACGAGAATGCATAAATCTTATAACAATGTCGCAACGTGAAGAATTAATTTAACTCGTTTTTCACGTTAAATACGTGTTTTGAGAATTTTTAACGTTTTATTATATAATATAATTATAATTTTATCAAGTTTACACATTTTTAAATTAATATTAATAAATCTCTGATTTTATAGTCGTTTCATTTTATCGGTGATATTTTATTGATTCCTGCAAAAAAAAACTATATTAATGTAAATAAACACACAATAATTATAATTTAGAAGAATAAATAATAATTTATTTTTTACAAAAAATAAAAAAGTTTAAATTAATTTAAAAATTTCTCTCATAAATAAAAAATAAAATATGCAAACAATATATCGAAGTTTTCAACTAAGAAAATGTTATAATCTATTATGCATAATTAATAACGGTAATCATTTCATCTTATAGCGTTAAATAAAATATAATATCTGTGAAGGTTCATAAATAATTAATATATTAATTATGCATATGATTATTGAATTGTCATATTCATTTATTATTAATACAACTATTTAACCATAAACAATATTAACAATGTTGATCCATTATAAATTATATACCATAATATATATTTTTAATATAAAATAATTACTTCAAATTCTACTAGAAAATCATTTCAACTTGTCCCATAATCGATAAATTGATGAATGCTAAAAATTCCGGGATCGAATCTCAAGAATGACAATAATAGCTAGAACAATAAAATATAAAATGCATAAATGAATGACTAGATAATTACAATTAAATTATTACAATGATTTTTACTTAATATAGAAATAGAAAATTGTTTTCAAAATCAGATAAATAGAACTAATTCAAAATTGCACATTCTTTGAAATACTAATTATTTTTCATCACGAGAAAATTATACGCAGTAAAACATTTTTCATAAAATAGACCATTTATCACCATTATTAAATGGTAATAGAGTTTTTTTCCTATTTCCAATACTTTATTCAGCTTAATTATTTTTAAACAATTATTGTCGTAACGTGTGACGTCTGATGAATTTGATTTAATATTTTATAAATTGACTAGTCATTATATATATATATATATATATATATATATATATATATATATATATATATATATATATATATGAAATTAAACATGATTGACGAAGTTGAATACACCTGCTATAAAAAAAAATTGTGACGAATTTATTAACTATAAATAAATAATGAATAATTTTCTTCAAAAATATAAGATGTTATTCAAAAATACAATGTAAAATATTTTTTTTTATTAAAATACATATATAATCGACGTTAAAATGAAACAATTAATTACACGTTAGATTATTTTAATATGTTTTAAGGATTAATTATATATATATATATTTAAAAAAATGACCGATTTAAAAATGTATTATTAAAATTATGAAACGATCGAAAGTTTCAAATGTCGACTTTAACCGCAAAACTGCAATAATTATATTATTGCGCATTATTTGAATAATAAATGCAATCATAATACAGTATAGAAGTGATGACAGATTAAACCTCAATTATCAGTAATAATATTTCTAAATTGTAACAAGTTTTGAAATAATAAAATTAACCGAAGGATATTTTCAATATTTCGATTTTTTTTTTGTGAAAAATATTTTTGAAGAGTCATTCCGAAAAAGCAATAGAATTTTTTAATTGTCTTGCAAAGAAAGATTTATATTGTGCTTTTTATTAATAAGATGAAATTGAGGTCTTTTGAAATAAATCGTTACTTTTGAATTTGTGCAATAAAAAGTTTATAAGTTTCTATATAAAAAAAATTGATATTGATCTAAATATTAAATAATAATATTTCTTCAATTATATTAAAAAAAATTATTTGAACTTTTATATAATGAGGTCATTTATGGAATATTTCTTTTCGCACGTTTATTTCAATTGTTGTTCTACGATAATTACGATGAATTTATTATTTATGAGCCGAATGCAAATTTAGCTATCGCCTGTGAATATTATATATATATATATATATATATATATATATATATATATATATATATATATATATATTAATTTACTATCAACACTTCAATACTATTTTAATATCTTCATTACTTCTCAGAATGTAATTAAAAAAATAAAAAAATTTAATAATGGGGGTCATTCGACGAGTGTCCAGCGTTTATCGTTTAAGAAAAAAAAAGTGCAATGACACGTCAGTAATGTCACTTATAAAATACATTTAGACAATTGTCTTTCTTGAACAATTATCGACGTTATAATGCAATGCAAATTCCAAAAGGAAAATGTTTAACATGTCGGAAAATTCATTATTCTATTGGAATTGTGAAAGATATCCGATTAAATTAACACGAATATAATTTCTTTATTTTATAATATTAATTTTATATATATATAATAATAAAAAAAAATTCGTAAAATAATATGTATGTCATCGGTGCAACAATTTAATCGGTTACAAGGACGAGTGTTTATTTTAAATATCTAGGCAACAAATTTCAGTATTGTACTTTTTATTTATTTATTTGTATGTAATATATATATATATATATATATATATATATATATATATATATATATATATATATATATATATATATATACCTTTTAACGTCATCACACGAAAACCTTTTTACTTAATCAAACAATTTGTCGATGCAATAACAGGTTGCACGATGTTTTTCAAAGAATTGTACAATTTCAAAAAAAAAGTGCTCAAAAAATAAAATAAAGTTTTCAATTATCGCGTGCAATATAAAAATGCATAATTCTGTTCGAATCCGTTTTATTTTTTTTTTGTTATTATTAATTTATTATATATTTTAATTTTTCTTCAATACAAGGCCAATTTATGATATAAAATTAAATTTTTATTCTTTGTACAATAAAATATTTAGAAAAATTGATAAATAATCGTAGTATATATATATATATATATATATATATATATATATATATATATATATATATAGGAATTCTTTAAATATTAATATAAAAAATAATATTAAAATATTTATTTTTATTTTTAAACATATTTAAAAACGTTACACGTGTACAAATTGATAAATCGATATTGAATAATTTTCTAAAATAATTATTATGAATTAATATACATTTCCTGCTATATTAGGTTAGCCTTCGAAAATATGAAATGTTATTATATTAAAATTTTATATTTTAAAAAATAAAAATAATTTAAAAATCTAGATCATTTTACATATAAATTCTGAATTACAATATATATATATATATATATATATATATATATATATATATATATATATATATAACCGAGCTTTTTTTTTGATATATAAATGTACACATTTTAAAACTGTTATATTTCAGGTTTATATTGTGATAGTTAATATATTATTTCAGATTTGCTATTTTTGAAAAAAAAATATTGATACACCAGTGACGGGTCGCGTATAAAAACAAATAAAAAATTAATCTAATTATATTTACATTATAAATAATTTATATTTAAAAAAAAGTATTAATCCGAATTTATGGTTATAATAATGTATGTTGCAATATTTAAACATTCTTTATATATTTATATTATGATTGACAGACAATATTTTATATATTGTATATTTAAAGCGGAAATATGTTACAGTGTTTATGTATACAAATTTCGTCATTGGCAACAAACTCTCGATCTCAATAATAATAATAAATAAATAAATAAAATAATATTAAAAAAAAACAGCGTACTGATAACCGATTTCGTATCTCAATACCGGTTTGTTTACTGTATTGAGATAGATCAGTTCGTCGGCCTCTGACCGAGTGTCAATCAACAGTCCATGGATATAATGGCACTCCTCAGACAGAAGTGGTTATTTTGAAGTGATAACACTTGTAAAATTAGCAAATCGTACGTTTTCATACGACGGAAACAAGTTGACTTTTGTAAATTTGAATATTTTTAGTGTTTGTATACTTTTAAGGAAATAGTCAAATTGAATTTTGTTAAAAAAAATATATAATAATAAATTCTGTGAAATTTTAAGTGTGTATAACATATATCAGGGATGAAGAACTTGCGGTCTTGAGGTTGTATGTGACTTTTTAAGCTAACAAGAAGCTTTTAAAAGTCGATATTTTCACGGTCAATCCGTTTTATACGGCCTCCATAAGAGACCGTCGCTGAAAAATGGCCCTTATAAAAATAAGGTTTACTACCCCTGATACATACTATTAAAAATATGATGGAACACATATATTTTTTAATCTTTATCGATTTTATTCGAATGAAACAGTTTTAAATTTTCATTGCAATATATAATTTTAACGATTCAAAAAAAATAATTTATATTCAAATAACTATTAATAAAATTTATTATACTTTTAATGGTTGTAAGAAAAATATATTAAAGAATTGAAAATTCATTTTTCATATTGATTTCAATATGAAAAATGTTCTATAAAAAAAATGAAAATCGTTAATCTTTAAATAAAACTATTTATAATAATTTAATCATTTTTCATTATCACTGGTTAATAGGACCAGTCGCTTATTAAGACCAAAACAAAGAAAACATATTTAAATATATGTATTAATTTAGTATTTTTTATTTTCGATTAATCTGACCGATATAACTGTGTTTCGGGCAGTGGTCCGATTAAACGGCTTATAAATAAATAAACAAGCAATTCCGCATTACTTTCGAGAAGCGATAAAACGACATAATTGAACTATTAACATTGCCATAAATTAAAATATATTAAAATTAAAATTTATATAAAAAAAAATGTACATTTCGAGGTCGCCGGCGAAAGTTAATATATTATGCAATATTGTCCGTGACACGAGAACCGACTAACATTGACGTTATTTTCGGCGAAATTGCATAATCGCCGGTCATTATGAGTGTTTCACGCGCGTGATTTCGAATCGTAACAATTTCTAATGTCGTTTAGTTGAGCTCAGAAACGAATAGAAGTCATCCTATTAACCTGAATATTGTAATAATATTGAATATATATGAGTGGCGGCATGAGAAAATTCGCGCGGAAAATCGCGGAAAATAGCGAAACGGCAACGCAATAGAAAATTTCATAATCGTTTATAAACGATCGATCGTAATATTAATTTTTAATTGAAAAATAATTTCTCATATAGAAATTGATAGTGATTATATTGAGAAAAATCGTTTTAAAATTCAATTTTGATAATTTAAATCGATTTTAGACGATTCGTTATATAAAAGAAAGATGTGCAAAAATATCATTATGATTATCAAAATATCAAAAAATATAAAAATATATATATATTTTATATATAAATAATTTGCTAAAAATCTTTGAATATAAAATGGAATACTTTTATTTGCGACACATAAGGAAAATAATTATAATACATTTTAGAAGTCGTTTTTCAAGTATTTCATGAAATAAATTACTAGTTAAACGCGACACAGATTTCAAACTAACAGTAAACATTAATCATTAAGTAAGTTCATTGGACTATTGACTGGTTAAAAATGAAAAAGTTCGAATATTTTACGAGGAATCCGCTTTTTATAAAGAAAAGAAATCTTGGAATATTTTTGGTTGAGGAAAATTTTGAATTCGACGTATTAATATTATTATAATACGAATAAAATGTTTGCTCGTTGATAATATTTATGGATATTTGATCATTTTTAGTTTATTTATTCAAATGTAAAACGATTAAATACAACGATCGTTTGATTGATTATCTTATAAGGAAAACGTTAAATCATTTTTTTTTAATAAAGGAAAAAAATATATTGAGAAATTAAAATAAGGTTAGTTATTGTTTTATTTTTTTCTATTTTAATTAACATTCAATATTTACATAATTAGTATATAATTGTATGAATTGATACATGAACGCAAATTGCAGACTATAATTACGGAAAATTGAGAAATAATTCGATGAATTAAAATTTTTCATTAAAAAAAAAATAGTGCAATAATAAAAATATTAATATATTAATGAAAATTAATCATTTTTTTATTTATTAAATTTTATAATATTTATTTAAATTAATTTATTTTATAAAATTATTTTTTACTATAAATTTCTACGTAAACAATTTCAGATCAATTTTTAACTTTTTTTTTATATTTCCCAATATTTTTTTTATTTTAAATATACAATAATAATAATTTAATCAATATTTATAAATATCATTTTTTATATTTTATAATTGAAATTTCAAAAACGTATATTGAAATCAATATTTTAACAATTTCTACAAAAATTACATCAAATATTGCGATAATTAATATGTAAAACTCGATAAATTTTCAACATAAATTATGAAATTTAATTACGGTTTTTAATTTTTATTATTTAAATAGAAATATGTGTAAATAAATTACATACATTTTTTATAATTATCATTAAAAAATATAAATGATTTTCAAAAAAAAAAAATCAATTTAGAAATCCGTCTTTGAAAACAGACGTGAATATAATTTTATGTAAATCATAGGTCAAAAGGGGGTCGAGATAATTTTTTATGACCTCTTTTTATGTCATTTTTATGTATATATTTAACTGAGCAACAATGAAGATTCTCAGTATTAAAATACATATTTTAAATTAGAAAAAGAAAAATTAGAATAAAAAAAGAATAATTGAAATGAATAAAAATTATAATTAATTATAATACATAATTTCTTTTAAAATTATATGCAAAACTGGAAAGATCTCTAATAATAAACATTCTTTTATAAATTTAGCTATATTTTATTTAAAAAATTTTAAATATATGATCGGTTAAAGGTAAAAATGGAGACCGGATAATTAAAGAACTAATAATAAATAAAGAACTTACATTTTCTTCCGACCGGAACAGAATAAGTGAGATCTTGAAATTCAATATTAATCGGTGGTCTTTGAGGCAAATGTGATAATTTATTGACTTGCTGACAGGCAGAAACCTCATTGAGGTTTTCCATGATTTTCCTTGGATTTTCCACTTATACACAAATCTGCTTTCACTTGATGATTGTTCAGGAACAACATATAAGACACAGAAAAAAAAATATAAAACTTCATACGAAAAGTTATAGTAAAATATATTTATTTATATACAAGACTGAGTCGTCAGTTTTATAATCGATCATCATTTTTTTTTCAATTTAAAATATTTTTACATTTTTTATATACTATTGCTAGATCATTGTAGAATAATATATTTAAGAAATAAGATGTTTGTAAATTTATTTTTTTATTATTATTTTTAATAAAAAAAAAATGGGAAGTGACTTTGTTATTTTTTTTTCTATTTAATTGATATTAAAATATAACCTAAAACTAAAAATTAATTATTGCAACTTTGACAACAATGAAATAAAATTTTGACAAACGAATTAATTGATAATGCAAAATATAATATTGTCATATATATATATATATATATATATATATATATATATATATATATATATATATTAATATTGAATACAAATTAAAACAATTAATATTAATTGTCTAATTAAAATTTGCATAAAAACATATTAAAAGATAGTGAATTTCGCACGTTTTGAACCGCTTGCAAATGTTGGGTCAGTGCACTTATAAATGCGCCCCTTTCACTGTCATCATAAGAACAGTGAAACTCAACAAACCGGCTGTGTGTGTGCGTGTGTGTGTGTGTGTGTATGTTTATTTTATTTTAACGTATACACAAATACGTATAATATAAAAACGGAAGATCGACATAAAGCGAAATGCAAGTTGTGCAACTTCCGGTTCTTAGCAGAATGCAGCAGAACTTGGTAGGAAGACGCAGAAAAGCGATAGAATTACTAGTATCTATGATCATGTTTACTATACTAGATTTCATTGTTTATATATATATATATATATATATATATATATATATATATATATATATATTATAATGTTTATTTATTTTATAATATTAAAGATATATTGATTAAATGATGTAAAAATATAGTGTTCAATATTCAGTTTGAGCAATTGAAAAAATATCATCAATGATAGAAAAAAAATAGTATCTTAATGATAATCGAAATTAATGCTTACATAAAAGAAATATTGAAGATATAATTAAGGAAAGATCATATTTTCGTATTTAGATTTTTCTTATAAGAAAGAGATTAATTTTTTTGTTCTTAGAAATCATGTTGATTATATTATGATTTATTTTAGTATATATATATTTTTTTTTCTTCAAAAAAAAATCTTATTTAGAAATTTTAATTCATGACCTTAGAAATAATTGAGTTGACTTTTCAAATTTAACCCAGTAATGGTTAAAATGATTTAAAAGTGATTTTCGTAACTGTTGGATCAATAATTATGTACATTTGATAAATAATTCGATTTATAAAAGTACAAACATTCACTCAATTTATCATAAGAAATATCATCAGATTAAATAAATATATTTTTTCAATCACTATAAGTGAATTTATATATACAGATATAAATAAATAAATAATAGATTTTTCTGCATGTTAATAAGAAATAAATCATCTTCATTTTCAATTTCTGTCAAAAGTAGTATTAAAAAGAAGAAAAAATATAGATATAATATATCGCAATTCATTATTAAAATAAAGATAACACGTGTCAAGTGTCAAATCGTAAAATATGTCAAAAATCATAGCAAAATATTCAGCAATAGTTTCAAAATATTTCAAAATGACCTACAAATTATTTTATACAATATTTAGTAAAAAAAAAACAACGAAAATCTTCATATAAAAATTGTGGAAATTTTAATTATATAATTAAAATATAATAAACAATAATTTAGATACATATCTAATAATTTCAGCTACATTCTTTTCGCGGTTTAATATATTTTTCATCATAATTCTATACAATTAAAAAAAATCATAATCGTCATATAGAAATAATATTTTATAGATAACACTTTAAAAGTTATATTTTGAACGATTTTTTATAAATACGGTACACTTGACTAAAATAATAATAATTATACAGAATTTATAATCATTAAATATTCGCAGCTAAATAAACAAATTAATTCGAGAGAGAATCTTGAATTAAAAATAAATATTTACAATATAAAATTATTTTATTAATATCAAATCGAATTTAAAAATTAGATCAATATTTTATTATAGTTTTTTTTTCACTCCTTTTCAACGTTACAAAAAAAACATAAAAATTTATTTGAAATATTTTATAATATTATATATATATATATATATATATATATATATATATATATATATATATATATATATATGAATATTTTTTTTATAATATTTAAAGATGCATTTAATTTTATTTAAAGCTTAACATATGATTCAAATGTATAAAAATAGTTAATTGAGAACATCACATAGCACACAATCCACAAACAGACACACACCGACTAACCAAATAAATAAACATAATATTTTAACTAAGAGTTCAATTTCACAGTTTACAGTATTATTATTATTATTTTTGTGAAGAAAAACAATTTTAAATTATCATTTTAAATATTGTATTATTTTTCTATAAAATAAGAGCGAAATTCTATATTTTAAACAATAGAACTGTAATAATATGGATATATTAATAATTTATAAGTTTATTTATTATTTTACAATTATACATTGCCTATTGATCAGCACGATTGAGATTATTAAATTATCATGAATTAAAATAAATCGTTCATATATAAATACAATATATATATATATATATATATATATATATATATATATATATATATATATATATATATATATTTCAGTACCAGATTAATGATTATATTCAATCAAAAAACGAGCACACGCAACTGAACGACGAACACAACTGATCTGAACTCTGTTTAAAATCAACGTAAAAAAGCTCCAGTTCGCATGTCGACAACCATCGGTTTGCGTACCGTACGAAAAATTTCCTTAATTACTTAAAAGCACCTTTTTGTTTATAAATGTTTTATTTTCTTATTGTATTGAAAACGAAAATAGAACAATGATTTCAATCATAGTAATCGGAAATTGCGGAGAATATTCGTGAATTATTACTCATTTTCATCTGATATGAAAAGAATTCTGAGTGATGTAAATTTTGAAAAATTCGACATGTCCTAAAATATAATTCTTTTAAATTTTTTAATTAATTAATATCACGTTATTTAACATATTAAAAAAAAATAGATGAATATTTTAATGTCTCTTTAATGAATATTACTGTTTAATTTTTATGGTTAAAATAAAATAATAAATAATACGTATGATGTGAATGTCAATTATAACAATTAATTTTGTATTATTATAATAAAATTATAAGATGGAAATCGTGATTAATCGACAGTTAATATCTTTTTCTTCATTCATTATATAATTATATTTAATAATAGCTTGCCGTTGAATATTCAAATATTTGTTCTTTTTTTCTTTGAATTTAATCGATTATCATTGTAAGATATTTACCATCATAAAATTGTACAATTAAAAAAAATGTATAAATAATTATGATATAAAAGTTTTATTACTCTAAATGTAATATATATATATATATATATATATATATATATATATATATATATATATATATATATATTTATATATACATATATATAAAGATAAACCTGATGTATGTTAGTAACTTTTCATTCCAATTAATATACCAGTTTAGTACTTTGGTTTTATAACGCAATTCTTGACTATAAACGCATATACATATAATTTTATATAATTCTTCAACAGGAAGCGGAAACTTGAACATTTCACATATTTTATAGTATTTTCTATAATCTAACTTTAGTTTAACATATACCATTAAAGAGATACGCGAATTATCAAAGCAATATTTATCAAAATAACACTTTATTGCAAGGAACGTTATATTAGAATTGTTTACGTTCACTAAAATAATATTTATTTTAATTCACACGAAAATTTATCAATTTTGTTATAAATTAATTTATACAAGATCATAATACAGTCGAGGTCTGTTAGTGTGACAGTCCGGATAATATAATAATATCTAACATTGTCAATTGTTAATGTTATAAAATTTGCACATAAATCATAAAACGTCATCTATATTCACTTCTTAATATTATGAAACATTTTTAAATAATCTTCTTAAGCTTCAGTACAACGCCATCTACTGGCAATTAAATATTAATAATCTTATACTTTATATATAAATTGTTTATAATGTGCATAATACTTTTTCTTTATTTCGAAGATAAAAAAATTTATAATAGAAAACAAACGTAATAGTATTTGTATTATGCATAACAAAAATGTCTAATTACTTAATAATTTAGAATTAAATATAAAGATTATCACAATTTATACCTTAAAAAAAAAAGAAAACATTCTGTATTTGAAATATTTATTTTTCTCATTATAAAGATCCAATACATTTCCTACATAACTTTACATACATATATTTGTATACTTTTATTATATAAATAATCAATATATAAAAAAATGATGATGAATTTTTAATTGTAAGTGTTTCATCACTTACAATAACAATAATATTGATAAATATTATAAATTATTTCTAATATGCATTTCATTCGGTGCTCACAAGAAATTTATAATATAATTTTCTCAAACTTTTCAACGCTCTATCAATCGTCGACAAAGTTAAATTTTATGAATACACATAATATCACCAAAAAAAAAAAAACAATTATAAAATAGATCAGTCATCCACAATCACAAATTCAGACTCGATTTAGAGAGCAGCCACGTGAAAAAAAAAATATATATATATTAATAAATTCTTAAATGTCTCTAACTTGAAATATTCCAAACATTTGAACAACACATATAGAATGTTTATAGTTCTATTATAAATATTAATGTATAAAATCTATTAAATAAAATTCAGACATTTTCAAACATTCACCATATAGAAAATATTTATAAAATATAGATTAAAAATCACAATGTGCGAGTGATAATTGGATAAATTATTGTTCAAGTTAAGCTCGGAAATAATGAAGATTAATATTATTTATCTGTATTTTTTTTTCACAACGATCAAGGCACATTAAAAGTGTTTTCATAGGAAAGTTTCACGAATTATCGATGGGATGCCTAATTACGAATTAATATATTAAAAACTATATTATAAATGAAACAATACAATAAATATATCTGATATGAAAAAATGTTCCCCTCTCCATAAAGAAAAAAGAAAATCTAACATTAATTATAATAATATATGTGTGTTGTATATTTTGATTTGTACAATAATTGACATAGGGGAGCACTTGTCATTGAAAATAATAACATATCAAATACCAACATATGAATGTATAAAAAAATGATAAGAAAAAATTTGGCATTAACGAGATAATATTACATTAGCATTATAATAATTTTAAAAAATATTAATTATTCTCTCGTAATTTATCTAGCAGACTTCAATTTCCATCTAAGGAATAGAAAAGCGGAGATTCTCAGTACTAGAAATATGACGCAGAGAGCTGCAATATCCAATTCGAAACTAGCATTCAACATGTCTAGCTCGTCCAGAGTGGTTTCCGGTGATTTGAAATGACAATATGTCTGGAAACATTTGAGCTTTTCTCTTCCAAATGAATATGTAGCCAATGCCGTACCTTCGAAACCATATCTAATATATGATAAGTACGTTATCCATCTCAAATAAATCGGTATAGCATCGAATGAAACGAAGAATCCGGAGAATAATAAGAAAGGCACAGACATGACAGGAGCGAGAAATACGCCATTCTATAAAAGTTAATTAATATTAAGTATATTTTTAATACAATATATATATATATATATATATATATATATATATATATATATATAATAAAATGTTTATAAATTATATATAATACCTGGACATTCATAGCAGCACCGACAACAAGACCAACACTCTGTGCGACGAAACTTATAAGTAAACAGGCCGAAAGGAACATGGAAAATCTGAACCATTCCAACGGTTGTGATGTTAATAAGTACACGATTACCACATAAATAATACAGAATATCGCCTAGAAAAATACGAAACAATTTTAATATGTATTTTAAATATATATTAAAAATATAATTATGATGAATATTTACTTGAAAAGGCAAATCTGAAACGGTGATAGCCATATAATATGAACGTAATGAATACCATCTATTAAAGTTCTCTTTTCTTAAGACCGGCATTTCTAGTGGAACTGAATTTTTTTTTATAAATTTATATTATAGTTCTATATATAAATAATAATAATATTAATAATATATTAATTTTATATAATACTCACAACTCAGAATTGTGATTGTCATTGAAGTGTACATAAGGAACAACATGTTAAAAAATAGAAAACCAAGATTTGATAGAACCTTCGCACCATCATTGCCAATGTCGTAATATAAGGCACCGATCAAGAATCCAACCAATATGTGAGCCAATAAACGTAAATACATAAGAGTCTAAAAAAATAATTATTATTATGTAATTATTTATTAGATTTATGTTAAAAATAAAAATATAATGACATACCCAGTCTCTCCTACTGAAAAGCAATGTACGCTTAAGAACAATCCAGAATTGTTTGAATTCTCCAATAGGATATCGTTTCGGAGACACGCTAAGACTATCTTCTAATAGAGCTGTGTTAGTATTGTCAGGCTTTTCGATTTCTAAGGCTAAGCTCATTTTAGTACCTATTAATAATAAACAAATATTTAATATATAAAATAACAGTATAATGTGGATAAAAGAAAAGATATATTAAACATTAGTTTCTAAAAATCATATTTTTTCCTTAATATTTAACGTATCAGAAGCCCACTCTATATAATCATATATATATAAATATTCTTTACCCTTTTCAATATCGTTGGTAGCATAAGTTAAAATATTACTGTTAACATTAACAGTCGAATCTTCATTTTGAAATTTATCAACATTGAAAACATTTTCGTTTTTAGCTAAACCGTTGAATTGTGGATCAAGTTTGCTAAAAATATTTTTATCGCCATTAAATCCAATATTGTTTTTAGCAGTATCTCTAAAATAAAAATTGTTTTGAAAAAAAATTCAATTATGCATTTTAATTACAATATACAAGGAAAATATTTAATAATAATAATAACCTTATATCGAGTTTTCCATTCTGAATAGCACTAACAAGTTTACCAGTATTTTCACCATATTCACCACAAGTTACTTCAATGATGAAAGAAGCGGGATTATGATATGGAGGACATTGGTGTCCCTGAGCAGCCAACCAATCAACTGAAAAATATTCGCAAATATATTACAAAAACAATAAAAAAACGAATGAAATTTATTTATATATGTATATCTAACATACCCAAACATTTAGTACTTCCTTGATAAACACACTTGCCCTCGGCTAAAGTATACAGATGATCGAACATCTCAAACAACCTTGCGGAAGGTTGATGAATTGTACAAATAATAGTTCTTCCACCTCTAGAGAGTGCCTTCAACAGCGATATACATTGGAAACATGAAGAACTATCCAAACCTGAGGTAGGCTCATCAAAAAACATAACCGGAGGATTGTTAACCAGCTCGAGAGCGATTGACAATCTCTTTTTTTGACCACCGGAAAGATTGCTGGTCATAGTTTTACGATGTTCAGACAAACCTAAAGTTTCTAGAATCTCTTGAATCTGAAATAATAAGATAATAATATTGATTATACAAGTCGAAAAACGTTTTTAAATATATTACTATATAATTAAGACACATACAACTTCTGATTTAGCTTTTGATGTAAGAGTTGAAGGAAGTTTAAGATTAGTAGCGACACACATGGCTTCTTCCACGGTGAGATTTGCATGCAATTGGTTGTCTTGCATAATATAGCATGAAAGTTTTCGAAATTGCGACAAATTGCGTTCATGGCCATTCATTGTAATGCTACCTTCAATTCCGGTCGTTCTAATAAATAAAAATGTGATAGTTTAATAACATTTCTATAACGATAGATGCGTTAAACAATATGTATAAATATTTAATAGCTTACTTATATCCCGTTAGAATATTGAGTAATGTCGATTTTCCAGCACCCGAAGGTCCCATGATAGCTGTGAGTTCTCCGGAACGAAGTCTTCCAGAGACTGAATCCAAGATTTGTTTGACATCTAAAATGACAATGGGATATTATATTAAAGTATATATAAATGCAATTTTTAAAATTGTGTGAGTTTTGAAAACTATGTAATCAGTTTGTAAACATTATATGATGAATTAAATATAATTATATTATGTATAATTACAAAAAAATGATTTTTAAATCTTTTCAGTATAAAATTCATATAGATGAGACAACTAATCAAGAATAATACTTTTCCTCAAACATTAATATTCAGTTTAAACTTTTTTTCCAATTGAGACGAATTTTCAGATAAAAGCTATATTTCCAAATGATATTTCAGGACTTCAACGACATTAACCGAATTTCAAGAAGACTATATAGATTGAATAATACAATTTTTTATATATTTATCCCTTTTAATTAAAGAAAATTCCATTGTTCTTCATTGTTATCAAAATCAATATTAGTGACAAAAAATATTATACAAAAGCAAAATAAATATACATTTCACAACCCTGATCAAGAGTTACGTTTCATCAATTGCAAATTATCAACTAACCATATTGAATTAATAAAATAACTAGATATATATAACTGAGTGCAAAACTCGTGTCAAGGCAAATACCATTGAGACTTTGCATTATAATTTTATATTATATTTCTATTTCGGTATTACGCCAAAAAAAAAATAATAATAACAATAACAAAAAGAAACTCAATAATTGATAATAATATATAATGTATTATTTCTTAATTCGTCGGCGAAGTGTTTTTGAGCAAAAAACGTAAACTCATTACGTTACGTTGGTCAACCAACCATGCGAAAATATGTATAATAAAAAATGTGATTTCATCATATTTACGTGCAAAGAAAATAAATAAATAAAATAAAATATAAAAAAAATAGAAAATACCAAAAATGGCCTTCTAAATAATTATCACAATTTAACATATGAAAAATACGATTTGATAGAATTTAGTTTGACATTTAAAATAGTAAAATCAATAAGTTTATTAAGTATACAATAAATCTCAGATATATATATATATATATATATATATATATATATATATATATATATATATATATATATATATATATATATAATTCGATTTCAGATTTTTATACGAGAATATTTTTAAAATTGTAAAATATGTCGTTTAAAATATGAAATACATTATAAACACATCAAATTTAATATTCTTATATAAAAAATATAAAATATTTATTTTTTCATGTTGAAATGTTTTCACGTCGAGTCTGAAAAATGATAAAATAATTAAGCTGATGCGAAAATAATGACGTTTTGCAACCTTCAACTTTTAACTGCACGCAAACATAACACATGATAAATCTCATTAAACAATATAATTATCCATCACTTTAAATGCATTTCAGTTGCAATATCCTATAAGAAGTACTGTTAAATAAGAAATTAATCTATTAACATTTAAAAAGCAAATAATTTTCTTAATACAATGTCGTTTACATTTAAAAGAATCATTACAAATAATAACTATTAAAAGTTCTAAGATTTTTTTTTTTGAAAACTTGAAAAACTGACCCTTTAGACCTTTTCAAGTGATATTCTACGATGATATTGCAACAGACGATACATTTCATCGATTTCGAAATAATATTTCCCAGTTTCCAACAGACCTCTCACCGACGAACCGATTACAGTCGTTTTAAACGTTCACACAATTTTAATAATTGTTAAAATGTGTCATTACATCAATTTATTACATTAAATACAACAAATTTAATATACGTCACCATATTATATAAATATGAATATAATATTAATTTCAATAACAAGAATATTCAAGTTTAAAAAAAAATGTAACTCAACACAAATATTGAGTTACTGAACTGGAGGAAAAAAATATATATGCATAAAATTATATTATAAATAAACCGGATAAAAACAAGTATTATCAATTAAATATATATATATATATATATATATATATATATATATATATATATATATATATATATATATATATATATATATATAAATTATTGCGTTGTACATTTCAAAGTACAGAACAGTGTAATTACTGATGAATACATACACATATTCATAAGTATATATGTATATATTCTTAATGTTCAAATTATTGATAAACGTCGGAGACCTTTGTACTGAACAACACAAAGACTCCACATGACTCACGTGGGTTCATCACATTGTATGTAAAAAATCATACTGTTATTATTATTGTATTTTTTTTTTGATAAAATCAATGAGAAATATGTAAAAATGATGTATTTTCGTATAAAATTAATATTAACATTTTATGGTCATCGATGATTCCTATATAGTACGTTCAATCATAATATATTTTCCATGTTATCATCGCCGATGATATATTTATCTAGCAGTTATAAGTATACAGTGTTAAATCATATTAGATACACGTAGTTAACGAGCGAAAATTAATATTCAGAATAAATAATTATAAAATTAATTTTAAGAACATTAACTAAAAATGACGGTAAAAATATCTATGATAGAAATAATATATTAAAGCGATATAAGATTGAAAAAAAAAAGATTTTACAATAAAATCAAATGTATATGAAAATACGCTATCGATACCATTAATATTATAATTAAATAATAAACATGTTAATGATAAAGTATACAATCTCTAGAATCATTAAAAAACGATTTATTGGCTATATAAAATATACCAGTAGAAATATAATTAAAAGACGGACAATAAATGTATTTTAAAATTGATAAATATTTTATATTTTATTACAATGTATACAAAAATGTGAGATTAGATAGTAAAGCTAAATAAAAAAATAATAATTTAAACGATAAACCAGGTATAAGCTAGAAGATACCATTAGTTAAGAAATTACAATAATTAAAAATATAAAGTCTTAATTAAACAACACATTATCATACAATTAAGTAAAAGCGGTTACAGTTGTCATAGCAATGCAATAAAAAAATAAGTAATGACGGCATTATCTTTATGAAATAAAAGTAATTATCTGAATATTTTAAAATAAAAATCGATAATAATAAAAAAATCTCAATGATAGATATATAATATTTTTTGATAACACGACTCAAATCATTTTATATAAATATATTGAAATGCTCAAAAATTATATATGTAAATTTACGTTTACTTCGTTACATATAGAACAACAGTTTACGAACTTTAATAATGACGTGAATCAATTTGAAATGGTAAATAAATGCATAATTTCGCATAAAAACGATTCATTAATCATATAATATAGGTGAGGTCAAATTATCATTTGAAAACAATATAAACGCTTCTGATGAAAATAACGCGTGTTTGCGATATGAAATATCATCGTTTAAAATTGTTTTTATTAAAGCAAAAAAAAAAAAAAAACAGAAATAAGCGGCTTCCGAAAAATGAAAAAAATACATTAAATTTGTAAATTTTATCGATATGAATGAATGTGAAATTAAAGAAAAAACTCGTTAGAAAAAAAAAATATATATATAATACCTTAAACATCTTTATAATGAAATATTAAAGCGGAAAATAAATAAATTTACATAAATAAACCAGATATCGCAATTAGGAAAACCTTCGATTGGCTCAATGTCAGATTTGTTCGAGGCGTTGAACCGAATATCGAATCAAAATAACAAACTTTTTTATTTTTATTTTTTTATAATTATAATTAAATATTGAAAGTGGTTAAAATATGATTTTATAATAAGAATAAAAAGAAAAAAAAATAAAATTATGTATCGCATATATATATATATATATATATATATATATATATATATATATATATATATATATATATATATATATATATATATATATATATATAGTATATTATAATAATACAGCTTCATATCGTCCTTAAACGATGAACGAATAATTATATAAAATTATTGTTTTTTTTAAATTAATTTAATAATTATAATAGATTTAGTAGTTATCAAATATTGTTACCATATAATAAATAATTAAATGTGAACTATGGAATTTGATTACAAAAGTGTCCTATATTTTTTCAAAATAAGAAAAAAAACCTAAACAAATATTAATAAATAGGACAAGGAATACAAATATGACCTAAATACTTTTACTGTACTATTGAACCTATTATCCATAATACAAAGTACGAAATTAAACTAGATAAGAAGGACGTATATATATATATATATATATATATATATATATATATATATATATATCATAATATTATTGAGTGCTTAGGTATTTTTGATGTTTTATCATTTATTGACGTATTTATTGTTTATTTCGTTATATTATATTATTAAACAACATTTGACACGTTCTTAAAAGTAAGTAAATAATAGTAAGAGCCGAAACGGGTCATGTATTCTCTTATCATTTAATTGATGTCCAATGCGTATTTATTTCTATGGATTAATGTTATAATGGCCATAATTATAAAATTAATTGAAAATATTACTTTCGATATTGCGACGTTTTCCTTAAAGATTAATAAAAAAACGAATAAATTATCATTATTAATTATTATAATACAAGATAATTACAGAAAGAAAAACATACAGGATAATTAATATATCTGATAAGTTTGAAATGCTAAATTTTCTTTATACATACATATAGAGGGACTTTTTTTATATTTTTATAGCAGAAAATGATTAAATTCTAAATAAAATAAACTTAACACTGCATAACAAGATAATGCATTTAACACATGATTTTTGCCATATCTTAAAAAAAAACTTAAAATTGCACAGCCTTCAAAACGTGTAAATTAAAAATTGTTTTAGAAGCATATATTTCAAGATCAAAATAGAAGAATATATATATATATATATATATATATATATATATATATATATATATATATATATATATATATATATATATATATAGTCTTTATATGATAATGGCGAAGAACGTGCATACATATTATATTTACAGTCACGCAAGGTTACCGATGTTTCGTTTCGATTTCCTCAAATCGACGTGGAAAAAACGAGTTTTAAAAACATTTAAATTATCCTAATGGTTTAAGACAGATGTGTTCAATGTTTTCAAAAACGAGCGTCGCATAGGAACGACTAAATACTAATGTATGACGGATTAACGTTTTACAAACTGAATTTCTTTTTCCTGCATATTATATAAAATTAAAATGTATAATTAAATTAAATAGTATATAAAATTAAAATGTATTAATTTTAACATTTTAAGTATCTTAAAAATAATTATGATAATGTTCAATTATAATCAATTTATGGTAATCTGTAAATACATACAATATATATTTACATATCATAATAAAAACAAATCATACATTATTTTTTTCTAATCATATATAAATTTATGTTAATAATCACTAATTATCATTAAAAATATACTGTAAAATATTATAAAAAAAATATATTAAAAAATATATATATACAAAATTTGTATGTAGAGCTGATGACTCGATAAGAACTTCAAAATTCAAAAAAATATGTCCTTGACTTAGTTATTTTCTAATACTCAAATTTTAAATTATACCCATATAAATCGAAATATACGTGACTTTATTTGTGAACGTACGTCAAATCAAAATCAAAACGGTATCAATATATATGTATTAATATATAATAGAAACGTGTTTTTCTAGATGAATTTTTCGATTTAAATTATTATGCAAACGTTAAAATGTGGTTAAAAATGCGAACAGTAATCGCTCTATGGTGAAATTATCGAATATTACGATTTAAAATACTCAGGTATGATAAACAACTTTGCTTTTTTCTTCTCTCTATCTTTTTCTATCTCTCTCTCTCTCTCTCTCTCTCTCTCTCTCTCTCTCTCTCTCTCTCTCTCTCTCTCTTTCTCGTTATTTATTTCAAATGAAATTATTGCAAAAGACATTAACGGGCCCTTGACACGTATATTGCGGATTTTCTAAATACCGAAACAGAGTTCGAGAAGATGTTTTTATTTTATATCAGATGTTTCTGAGCTAAACAAAATGTTGTTACCGTAGAAGTAAAAATATTGCTTAATTTATGTAATAAATATAAATTTTATCAAAAAAGAGGTGATAAATATTAGTTAAAACATAACGATTTATAAAGCACTATTTTAGAAAATTGTTTTCAAGTGAAAAAAATCTAAAAATAATATTTTTTTTTAAATCAACATTAAATTATTAGAATTCGAAAAGTTTAGTAAAATATATAAAAATTAGAAAATCCATTATTTACAGTGTTCACTTTTAAATCATTATAATAATTATTATTTCAAAACAGATCTAAAATAGAGATTGAAAATGGTATATACACTAGTATAATTGCTGACATAGATCTATAGAAATCGCTAGTAATTAAACTTAATGAACCAATATAAAATATGTGGCAATGTTTGTATTGAAACAAATTTAATTTTACGATGGAAAAATACTATTTTGCAAAAAATCATTCATAGAAATAAATAATAAGGATGATTATTATTTCTCCTCAAAACAGTATTGAGATTGAAAAGTCCCTGTATTGCTTACATATAATTATATATGACATTAATTACACAAATTGCAGTATCTTAATAATCACATACATATTCAATCCAAAGTCGACAACAAACTAATGTTTACACGTTTAAGTAATTGTTTAAAATAGGAAAGAAATATTAATAAATATTATAATAATATTTATGTCGCAAAAAGGGAAATATATTTCAATTAATGATATAAAAAATAAATATATAATGAATACACGTAACGCTATTATCATCATAATATATAATATAATATATATTTTTTTTAATTTTATTCTTACTGAATTGTAAAAAAATATATGAGAGTTAAAGTTAGATATGCGAATATTAAGTTTTTTGCAAGGTGAATAAACCATCGGAAAAAAAATGATTTAATAAAATAAATATTATTTCATTGAAGATAATTTGTGAAAGTGAAGGTTATATTACTGTAATATTATTATTTAATTGAGGTTAATATTAACAATATTTATTTAAATCTACAATTTATATATTAGTTTCCATATATTTATATTTTTGTTTAATATATTTAGAATTATTGGACATTATATAAAATATGGATGTTAATAATATATAAATTAAATTTAAATTGCGAATATAATTTATTGAAAATTATAAAAAAAGCAAACAATTATAGTATATATAAATACCGCAAAGTATATTTAATAATTTACATATTAAGATACCATTTTAAATGTTAATAGAAAAACTTTAGACTTGCATCCAAAGGTCAAAATCGCCATTTTCAATAAATTTAATTGAAGATTTCTTTCTACTGAACGTGCAAAAATATAAATAAAAATTACTTACTATTCTTGCGACCCTCGCGCACTTTATACGAGAGATTCGTGAAGGCGAGATCGACCGGTGGTCGTTTTGGAAGGTGCGTCAGACCCTTGGGCTGGCTGGGAACAACGGTGACTTTCACTGACCCCTTCCTGGAAGATACCAATTTACAACTGTTGGAATCGTTATTGTCTTCGGCGGCGATTCCGCCACCTTCGCAAACGTCGACCGCGTCGTTAACTTTCATTTTTCCGACGGTCGGAAAACTTTAAAAACTGTTCAAGTGAAAGAGAGAGAGAGAACAAAAAAAGAAAATTGCGCACGAGCACGCTTCTCGGAAAATATTGAAAAAAAAATTTTTTTCTTCACACACGGAAAATATCAATAATAAAAATAAAATTTTCACAAACGTTAAATTACATAATTATAATAATAATGTAAAAAAAAAAAGTAAAAAGAACGCGTCCACAGAACGACAACGTCCAACGTTGACTGAACAACGCCTGACTGGCGAAGGAAAACGCGATATTATGACACAACGCGAAGCAACAAAGGGAAAAGGTCTCGTGTGTGTGTGTGTGTGTGTGTGTGTTTATCTATATAGCAGGGCTTTTAAACTTTTCAACAATGACGTCAATTTTTATCAGAGTAAAAAACTATATATGATAAATCAAAAATACATAAGACAGCATAAATCAGTTTTACGTTTAGGAATTATAAAATAATTCAAATAATACAAAAAAAAGAAATATATTATTAGTAAGATTCATAAAAATTCATAAACAATAAATACAAAACTAGTGATTTGACAATTTATAATGTTGCAAAAAAAAAAAAAAAAAATATATATATATATATATATATATATATATATATATATATATATATATTCATAAAATTTACTTAAAATATCGATTAATAAAAATAGCACTGATTTATTGTATTATGTTATGTTATTATGTTACTGTAAAAAATATATATTTGATATACTGATATAAAATATCTGTGGTGAAACAATATTATTACAGATTATCTTATTATAAGCGTGACATACTATAATTCATTATATTCTTATAATGTTATTAAAACTTTCATATTTAACAAAGCGCAAAGTTCGGTTAACCATTGTTTAAATAAAAAAAAAGTATCCAAAAGTATATAAAGAGGTACAAGATAATTTATGAGTAACAATAGATTTATATCATGTATAATCAATTTGTATTAAAAAATGCGCTAAAATATTTACAATAAATGATAAAAAAATCATACCTTGTATCTTCGATCAGATATTTATAGCAGATGACATTGAAAAGGTGAATAATTATTAAAGTGGATTTTTATTTATATAATAGATGAAATTTAATGACGATATTTTTTTTTAATTAATTGTGAAAATTGTATGCAATAAAAATTATAATTCTGTATTTCTCACAATTATCTTGTTAATTTTATACAAAAAAATGCAATGAATTATATTAATTACTCTTCAATTTAATGATATTAAAAAAAAATCTTCTTAAGAAAAAATAATAAAAATAAAACGTTTAAATGTAAAGAAATCGTGTTTAAAAATATATTAATTTTCCTGTAATATAAAATATCATAGTACTATATAAAAGTTTTACATATTAGAACAAAGGCATATCTTAAAATAAATCACAAGCGGATCTATGAATCTGAAACAGATAAAATTTTCTTATCTATTCTAAGAATAAAGTTTAAAAGTCAAAAGATTATGTGCTATATAAGAAATCCTGAATGATAATTATTTTTGATTAAACTAAATCATTAACAATATAAAAAACAATAATATACAATGAAATAAATTATTGATATATAATTCCTTGAATTTTATTGTCGATCAAAAATAGTACAAAAAATATTACAATATGTTTGACTTTTGTACTGTTATGATATAATAAATTATATATTACAACTATAAGAAATATTTTGTATGCTTGCTAACGTTCAATCGATACGTGATACGTTTATTAATTTTTTTATGATATACATAGAGGAATTAATGGTAAAAAATCATTTATTATTACGATAAATTAGCAAGGACAGCAACTTTAACTTTGATTACGTTGTGTTGGTTAACTTGTTTTCCAAGTTTTGATGCAAAACTTTTCTTCGTGGAACATAAAATGACTATAAAACCAGTCATTCGCAATATTTACATGTGATCTGGCAAAATCAAACATTTTCCTTATATTTTAATATACTCATACAAAAATTAGATTTATTGTAAAAGTTTTTTAGAAAGTATTTATATACTAAAATTAAAAATGAAATCAATTATAATAATAATATATCTTATGATAATTAAAAACAAATCAGTGCTTTTTTCCAATATAGTCAATATATGTAAAATAAAATATTTCATAATTAATTTAAAATTTACATTAATGGTGTTGTGGCATTAACGATTTTTTCTAATGGCATTAGAATCAATAAAATCAAAAATATAATTTACATTATGACGGTGACACATTAATTACTAAATCACTGTATATTTTCAAAATATAAACGACATAAAAATGTATTTATAATAATACATTTTTAAACTAAAGTAAAATATAGTGAATAAAAGATAAAAATCACAACACATTAAAAATATATCATTAGAGACCTTATCCAAGTTATAAAATCTATACTTCATTCACTTTCTAATAATAAAAACAAAACAAAGAGGTAGTAGAATGAATAGAAACTAAGTGAATTTGAAAAGTAAAGAAAAAAAAGTTAAAAATAAATAAAATAATGATAAAAAAATAAGATAAAAAGATTTAGGAAATAAGGAAACAATAATCTAAATATACATTCATGTAAAAATAATGTGATATATAAATTTATTAAAACTCAAAAATAACATCAGTCATTTTATATAATATGTAAACAGGAGATTACCATATATTTTAATTAGTAGTAAAAAAATACTATAAATTAAATATTTATAATTAATTATAAAATAAAATATCTTTGTAAATTTATTTAATACGATTGGATGTAGATGCAGGGATCCTAATTAAAAATTTCTAAAACATCAAATAAATCCAATAGCTTCTTATATTTGACATAATGTAATTATTATATAATAAATTAGAAAATTATTCAGCAATATATAAAAAAAACTGAAAATTATATATAAAACTGAAAATTATTCAGTTTGTATATAGTTTTGTTAAGCAATAAAAAAAAATAAAATAAGTGTTAATTATTGATTTGTATAATTTGCAATTAAGTATAATTATTATTTATACAAAATTAACTCTTACAGTGAACCTTTTTTTTCAATAATTCTTAGTACATTAAAAAATCATTCTTTCATTTTTTTAATTATTATCGTTAGAAAATGATCTTATGTCATCAAAATGAATTTTTATTTTTTATAATTTCGAAAAATCATAAATCTCTAAAATCATAGAGATTTATGTTGTTTAATTATAACTGTTATATATTACAAATATAAAAATAGTTTTATAATTTCTTTTTTCATTAACACTAAAGCTATCACTATAAGTCAATTTGTTGTTTTCAAACTTTTGTACAACTTTAACATATTTAAATGAGTATAGCTATCAGACTTTACGACTATTTTTTAAAATATTCATATAATAAAATTTCTATCGTTATTTTGATCGGGCATGATGGGAATAGGTTTCGTGTTAATCAAATTATACGCCATTAAGAAAGAGCGAGTTTCTTTTCTGCTTAGCGTAAACAAGCAAAGTTACGTTTGACGTAGTTTATATACCTGTTGTTGTTCAACGTGTAATTATCCATATCCATATTGGTTGAGAGACTTTGTTGTGAATCGACAGCGTCAGTCGAACCGACACATCGAATACGAATACAACGAAAATTCAACTAGGAAACTAGGAGAAGGAACAAATGGCGAACAATAATTCTAACAACGAAGCGTCACTCGCGCTTAACACTGAAAACGGCAATGACGACACCGAAAGAGACACACTCGGCGTTATTGAGAAATCACTTGGTGGGGGGGTTTCTTTTTTTACATATTGCGATTTGAGTAATAGACGTTGCACTTTTTCGCCGAGTTTCTTATCTGTGTTGTCGAAATATCGACGGGGTTACAACCTCATAAATGATAACCGAGTTTCGAAAAGTCGACGGAGCAAACCCCGCGGCGCAACAACATCAACGTGACATCTCCTTACCGACCGTTACAGACGACTGCCTTACCGATGCCGATAAATGTCAAATTTACCGACATTACAGATTTTTAGTAAATAATCTTAGGAAACTTCTTTATCGCAAAAGAGCGGTTGTTACCATTGTTGAATGAAGATAAATTTAGTGGATGATTTGAGATTATTTTGTTATCGTAGAGAAGGATTTTAATAATTTAATTAAATTTTAAGTTTCTAAATTAACAAAAACGCTGCATTTGTAAGAGTCGGCATCAAGAACTTTTTCTTGAGATGCGATCACAAGACGAGGATCTTATTTTTGACGAGACTTGTGGAGAATCCTTTTTACCTGGTTGTCGATCAATTTATTCTCCGGTCCGGTTTTATCTATCATAAAAGCAATAGATATTGAGGTTGTTTACAGTTGCTGCTTTGACGAATGTTGATACTGATAGTTGGTTCTTTTAGGATTATTAATTTTTAGAAGGATGAAAAATGGTACAAGCAAATAAAAGATAGTTGTTATCTTAAATTAGATTTTAATTAAAATTACAATACAATTCATTTTTATGAAAGTAAAACAAAGGCAAAATTAAATTGGCGTATGCAATACGCCAATTTATATAAATACTTATATAAATTAAATTAACAATGAACAATTGCAATAAGCAGATATACAGAGGACCCTCTGCACACCCGGCCGTGTTGCGAAAAGATGCGACGATATTCTAAGGGTTCAGCGGAAGAGATGAGATGGTAGCGTAGAGATAAGAAAAGAAGCATAGCGATGAAGTGGTGTTGTTACACCACGTATCAAGATAAAACTGTAGAAAATTAACGAATCTAACTAACTCACTTTCTCCCTCTGAAAAATCAAGTGTCAGGGCGTGTTCCGAAGCGATGAAGTCAGTGGCCAGCACAAATAAAGATGTGGTGGATGAACTGATGCTGATATGAGGTGTTTTTCATATCTGAAATGAAAAAAATATATTATTAATACTTAATCGTTCAACACATTTATTAAACTATAATATGTAATATTAACAATATTTATTGTTGAAGAGCCTGAATACGAATAGAATAGAATGTTGAAGAGCGGAGAAGACGAAATAGTCCTTAATTGTTTTTGGATTCAAGCTTTATTTTCATTGCCAGAATTCAAACTTCGAGCAGAACCATTTGGAGGCTAAAAACAACATAATAATTAAATAAAAACAAAACAAACAAATTGCTTTTTAATTGAAAGCCGGTACCGGTATTGCTTTTAATGTATGTAAAACTTCTACTGACGATATCTTGTGCTGTCTCTTGATCAAATCTATAAATATTTCAATAGAATAAAATCGAATAATTATTAAAGTAATGTAATAAATAAAATATAAAAATACTTGCAAAGCGATATTGTGAAAAACACGATTGATTGATTCTGGAAAGTATCAAATTGATTTATATAAAAAGTAATATTTTTTAATTATAAAAATATTTAATTACCTGGCTTGTGGTTGAACGGAGGTCATTTCATTATACATTTCAATATTGAAATCCGCTTTAAACATATTCCTTAGACTATTTTCATTCGATTGCCAAATATAAATTTAAAACTAATAAAATATAATACGTTAGGTAGTCAAAGAAAACTGCCAGTTGTATTATATTTTTTACATAAATGTTATAAACTAACTTAAGACTAATAATATTGAATATGGGGGAGTAGGATTTGCTTTAATTTTTCATGACATGAATCAGTGAACAAAAAGGAAAGTTCACAATTAGATATCGCCAGCATCACCCTCCACATACCCGGCCCGTCCTTTATTAATCGGACCACTACACTTTATTCTATTTTTTTTTTAATTAATACAAAATTAATCTATTACAGTTAATGAATTTTTTTGTAAAAAATGAACAAATTAATTTTAAGAGTTTAGCTCAACTAAATACAATTGCAAATATAATGTAAATTAACGTAAAATACATCAATTATTTAAATTAATAAGAAAAACAAAAAAAAAGTTAAGATGCTGGCGAGATCTAAGATCAGTTTACAATAAAGATATTTATACAAAATTAGCGTTATTACAATATAAAACATTAATTAAACGGATAAAAATGGTTAACACATTTTTCACATAAATTGAGATTAATGATATAATGATATAAATTTAAAACTAATAAAATATAATACGTTAAGGTAGTCAAAGAAAACTGCCAGTTGTATTATATTTTTTACATAAATGTTATAAACTAACTTAAGACTAATAATACATTGATATAAATTAAAATTATTAAAATGTAATAACGTTAGGTAATCAAAGAAAAATGGATCAGGCTTATTTTCCTTCGACTGCCAGTTGTATTATATTTTTTACATAATTGTTATAAACTAACTTAAGACTAATATAATACATTGGTATAAATCATGACATGAATCAGTGAACAAATTAGGAATGTTCACAATTAGATATCGCCAGCATCACCCTCCACATACCCGGCCCGTCATTTATTAATCGGACCACTACACTTTATTCTATTTTTTTTTAATTAATACAAAATTAATCTATTAGAGTAATTGAATTTTTTTGTAAAAAATGAACAAATTAATTTTAAGAGTTTAGATCAACTAAATATAATTGCAAATATAATATAAATTGACGTAAAATACATCAATTAATTAAATTAATAAGAAAACACAAAAAAAAAGTTAAGATGCTGGCGAGATCTAAGATCAGTTTACAATAAAGATATTTATACAAAATTAGCGTTATTACAATATAAAACATTAATTAAACGGATAAAAATGGTTAACACATTTTTCACATAAATTGAGATTAATGATATAATGATATAAATTTAAAACTAATAAAATATAATACGTTAAGGTAGTCAAAGAAAACTGCCAGTTGTATTATATTTTTTACATAAATGTTATAAACTAACTTAAGACTAATAATACATTGATATAAATTAAAATTATTAAAATGTAATAACGTTAGGTAATCAAAGAAAAATGGATCAGGCTTATTTTCCTTCGACTGCCAGTTGTATTATATTTTTTACATAATTGTTATAAACTAACTTAAGACTAAATAATACATTGGTATAAATCATGACATGAATCAGTGAACAAATTAGGAATGTTCACAATTAGATATCGCCAGCTTCACCCTCCGCACACCCGGCCCGTCAAATATTAATTGGACCACCATCTCTTTATTTTATTTTATTTTTAATATTAATTCAAAATAAATCTGATAAAGTTCAAAAAAATTACAAATTAGTAACAAATTAAATTAACATTAAAGGCATTGTAAACTAAATTTACTAGTGAAAAAAATATTTAGAAAATAGTTTTTTTAATTAAATGAAAAGGAACAAATGATCATTTGTTCCTTTGATGGATCCAATCTATTGACCACCAACAAATATAAGTTAAGAATTCAATAATAAAATTTAAATATAATATTTTTTGTAATAATTGCACCGATATTAATTTTTAGAGCATAAATCAATTAAAGACAATTGCAAAAATAATGTAAATTAACACAAAAAACATTAATTTAAATTAATAAAAAAAAAAACAAAAAACTAAAAGTTGGCGAAATCTAAGGCACGAAGGAACACATCAAAGTTAGTAACCGCTGCGTGAGCGGTAACAAGTGCAAGAGCGGAAACGAACGCGAACGCGAGCACGTCAAGGTGGACGTGCTTCTGTAAGAGATCGAAGCGAGAGCGGTAACGAACGCGAACGCGAGCACGTCAAGGTGGACGTGCATCTGTAAGAGATCGAAGCGAGAGCGGTAACGAACGCGAACGCGAGAGCGGAAACGAACGCGAACGCGAGCACGTCAAGGTGGACGTGCATCTGTAAGAGATCGAAGCGAGAGCGGTAACGAACGCGAACGCGAGAGCGGAAACTAACGCGAACGCGAGCACGTCAAGGTGGACGTGCATCTGTAAGAGATCGAAGCGAGAGCGGTAACGAACGCGAACGCGAGCACGTCAAGGTGGACGTGCATCTGTAAGAGATCGAAGCGAGAGCGGTAACGAGCGCGAAAGCGGAAACGAACGCGAACGCGAGCACGTCAAGGTGGACGTGCATCTGTAAGAGATCGAAGCGAGAGCGGTAACGAACGCGAACGCGAGCACGTCAAGGTGGACGTGCATCTGTAAGAGATCGAAGCGAGAGCGGTAACGAGCGCGAAAGCGGAAACGAACGCGAACGCGAGCACGTCAAGGTGGACGTGCATCTGTAAGAGATCGAAGCGAGAGCGGTAACGAACGCGAACGCGAGCACGTCAAGGTGGACGTGCATCTGTAAGAGATCGAAGCGAGAGCGGTAACGAGCGCGAAAGCGGAAACGAACGCGAACGCGAGCACGTCAAGGTGGACGTGCATCTGTAAGAGATCGAAGCGAGAGCGGTAACGAACGCGAACGCGAGCACGTCAAGGTGGACGTGCATCTGTAAGAGATCGAAGCGAGAGCGGTAACGAGCGCGAAAGCGGAAACGAACGCGAACGCGAGCACGTCAAGGTGGACGTGCATCTGTAAGAGATCGAAGCGAGAGCGGTAACGAACGCGAACGCGAGCACGTCAAGGTGGACGTGCATAAGTGAATGAATTACGCGAGTGCACAAGTAGATATCGCCAGCTTTTCCATCCACATACCCAGCCCGACAAATATTATTTATACTACTATGTCTTTATCATGTTTTCAATATTAATTCAAAATAGATCTATTAAAGTTAAAGAAGCTATGAAACTAGTAATATATTAAATTAACAAGGCATTGTATACTATATTAACAAGTGAAAAAAATATTTAGATAATAGTTTTTTCATTTAAAGAAAAGAAATGGCGGATCAGATAGATGGATCAATCTATTGACCACCAACAAAAATCAATTAAGAATTGTACGATAATTATAAATAGATTTTTTTAAATAAATACAGAAATTAATTTTAAGAGCTTAATTCAATTAAATACAATAGTTATTAAAATGTAAATTAACACAAAAAACATCAATTATTGAAATTAATAAAAGAAAAACAAAAAATAAAGCTAAGAGCTGGCGAGATCTAACATCTGGACATAGATATTAATACAAAATTAACGTTATTACAATATAAAACATTAGTTAAACAGATAAAAGGTTAAACAGATAAAAATGGTTATTTTAAATAAATAATATATACGAACTTTATATATACATACGAGCTTTTTCCTTCTTTACCAGAATTGAAACTTTGCGCTGCACCATTGGGAGACTAAAAACAATATAATGAATAACTACGAAAAAATTAAAGATGATAAAAAGCATAAATAATAAAATATAAATACCTGCAAGCGATACTGTAATAAACTCTTTTTATCAATTTAATTTTAAAGAAATTGGAGCAGGCACGGCATGCTAAGATTTTGATTTGTTCAAACTTGTGGAAATGTATCAATATAGTTTACTAGTATTTTATGGATATTACTCGATGGCATGTTGTTTATAGCACTTCATGGTATTCCATATGTTTGAAAGATGTTAAAAACTGAAAAGCTGAAAACTGAATGTAAAGTAAAAAATACGTAATTAACAAAATGGTTCTCCTAAAACAGGGATGTAGGATCAGCACGCTGATCAATCTAGTGACCCCTACGAATGTCAAATTTTGACTCAATCTCGACGATTTCATCCTAAAAAAGATCTAAAAATTTCAAATGATAAATACACAAAAAATAATATTACGAGCTAATAAATAAAAGTTAAATTAACTTATATGCTAACATGAAATAAATACACAAAAATTAAATACACATATACTAACATAAATTATATACAATATACACTTGTATACTAACATGAAATATATACACTTGTATACTAACATGAAATATATACACTTGTATACTAACATGAAATAAATACACAAAAATTAAATACACATATACTAACATAAATTATATACAATATACACTTGTATACTAACATGAAATATATACACTTGTATACTAACATAAATTAAATACACTTATATATAATCGATTGGGATAAAAAAGTACGTGTGTAGGAGAATGTCAAAATGTACTTTTCAGCAAGAGATTAGAACGAGAGCGGAAGCGTAGACGGTTGTGCCAATCTGAAAATGCATTTGCAGATCGTTTCGAAAGAGAACGCGCGAGGGAACAAGTCAAAGTGAACGTGCTTAACACGTAAACGTAGCGAGAGAAAACGCGCGAAGGAACAAATTAAAGTGAACGTGCCTAACACGTGGTCGTAGCGAGAGAGAACGCGCGAGGGAACAAGTCAAAATGAACGTGCCCAAAACGTAAACGTAGCGATAGAGAACGCGCGAGGGAACAAGTCAAAGTAATCGTGCCTAACATGTAATCGTAGCGAGAGAAAACGCGCGAGGGAACAAATTACAGTGAACGTGCCTAACACGTGGTCGTAGCGAGAGAGAACGCGCGAGGGAACAAATCAAAGTGAACGTGCCTAAAACGTAAACGTAGCGATAGAGAACGCGCGAGGGAACAAGTCAAAGTAATCGTGCCTAACATGTAATCGTAGCGAGAGAAAACGCGCGAGGGAACAAATCAAAGTGAACGTGCCTAAAACGTAAACGTAGCGAGAGAAAACGCGCGAGGGAACAAATCAAAGTGAACGTGCCTAAAACGTAAACGTAGCGATAGAGAACGCGCGAGGGAACAAGTCAAAGTAATCGTGCCTAACATGTAATCGTAGCGAGAGAAAACGCGCGAGGGAACAAATCAAAGTGAACGTGCCTAAAACGTAAACGTAGCGAGAGAAAACGCGCGAGGGAACAAATCAAAGTGAACGTGCCTAAAACGTAAACGTAGCGATAGAGAACGCGCGAGGGAACAAGTCAAAGTAATCGTGCCTAACATGTAATCGTAGCGATAGAGAACGCGCGAGGGAACAAATCAAAGTGAACGTGCCTAAAACGTAAACGTAGCGATAGAGAACGCGCGAGGGAACAAGTCAAAGTAATCGTGCCTAACATGTAATCGTAGCGAGAGAAAACGCGCGAGGGAACAAATTACAGTGAACGTGCCTAACACGTGGTCGTAGCGAGAGAGAACGCGCGAGGGAACAAATCAAAGTGAACGTGCCTAAAACGTAAACGTAGCGATAGAGAACGTGCGAGGGAACAAGTCAAAGTAATCGTGCCTAACATGTAATCGTAGCGAGAGAAAACGCGCGAGGGAACAAATCAAAGTGAACGTGCCTAAAACGTAAACGTAGCGATAGAGAACGCGCGAGGGAACAAGTCAAAGTAATCGTGCCTAACATGTAATCGTAGCGAGAGAAAACGCGCGAGGGAACAAATCAAAGTGAACGTGCCTAAAACGTAAACGTAGCGAGAGAAAACGCGCGAGGGAACAAATCAAAGTGAACGTGCCTAAAACGTAAACGTAGCGATAGAGAACGCGCGAGGGAACAAGTCAAAGTAATCGTGCCTAACATGTAATCGTAGCGAGAGAAAACGCGCGAGGGAACAAATCAAAGTGAACGTGCCTAAAACGTAAACGTAGCGATAGAGAACGCGCGAGGGAACAAGTCAAAGTAATCGTGCCTAACATGTAATCGTAGCGAGAGAAAACGCGCGAGGGAACAAATCAAAGTGAACGTGCCTAAAACGTAAACGTAGCGAGAGAAAACGCGCGAGGGAACAAATCAAAGTGAACGTGCCTAAAACGTAAACGTAGCGATAGAGAACGCGCGAGGGAACAAGTCAAAGTAATCGTGCCTAACATGTAATCGTAGCGATAGAGAACGCGCGAGGGAACAAATCAAAGTGAACGTGCCTAAAACGTAAACGTAGCGATAGAGAACGCGCGAGGGAACAAGTCAAAGTAATCGTGCCTAACATGTAATCGTAGCGAGAGAAAACGCGCGAGGGAACAAATTACAGTGAACGTGCCTAACACGTGGTCGTAGCGAGAGAGAACGCGCGAGGGAACAAATCAAAGTGAACGTGCCTAAAACGTAAACGTAGCGATAGAGAACGCGCGAGGGAACAAGTCAAAGTAATCGTGCCTAACATGTAATCGTAGCGAGAGAAAACGCGCGAGGGAACAAATCAAAGTGAACGTGCCTAAAACGTAAACGTAGCGATAGAGAACGCGCGAGGGAACAAGTCAAAGTAATCGTGCCTAACATGTAATCGTAGCGAGAGAAAACGCGCGAGGGAACAAATCAAAGTGAACGTGCCTAAAACGTAAACGTAGCGAGAGAAAACGCGCGAGGGAACAAATCAAAGTGAACGTGCCTAAAACGTAAACGTAGCGATAGAGAACGCGCGAGGGAACAAGTCAAAGTAATCGTGCCTAACATGTAATCGTAGCGAGAGAAAACGCGCGAGGGAACAAGTTACAGTGAACGTGACTAACACATGGTCGTAGCGAGAGAGAACGCGCGAGGGAACAAATCAAAGTGAACGTGCCTAAAACGTAAACGTAGCGAGAGAAAACGCGCGAGGGAACAAATCAAAGTGAACGTGCCTAAAACGTAAACGTAGCGATAGAGAACGCGCGAGGGAACAAGTCAAAGTAATCGTGCCTAACATGTAATCGTAGCGAGAGAAAACGCGCGAGGGAACAAATCAAAGTGAACGTGCCTAAAACGTAAACGTAGCGATAGAGAACGCGCGAGGGAACAAGTCAAAGTAATCGTGCCTAACATGTAATCGTAGCGAGAGAAAACGCGCGAGGGAACAAATCAAAGTGAACGTGCCTAAAACGTAAACGTAGCGAGAGAAAACGCGCGAGGGAACAAATCAAAGTGAACGTGCCTAAAACGTAAACGTAGCGATAGAGAACGCGCGAGGGAACAAGTCAAAGTAATCGTGCCTAACATGTAATCGTAGCGAGAGAAAACGCGCGAGGGAACAAATCAAAGTGAACGTGCCTAAAACGTAAACGTAGCGAGAGAAAACGCGCGAGGGAACAAATCAAAGTGAACGTGCCTAAAACGTAAACGTAGCGATAGAGAACGCGCGAGGGAACAAGTCAAAGTAATCGTGCCTAACATGTAATCGTAGCGATAGAGAACGCGCGAGGGAACAAATCAAAGTGAACGTGCCTAAAACGTAAACGTAGCGATAGAGAACGCGCGAGGGAACAAGTCAAAGTAATCGTGCCTAACATGTAATCGTAGCGAGAGAAAACGCGCGAGGGAACAAGTTACAGTGAACGTGACTAACACATGGTCGTAGCGAGAGAGAACGCGCGAGGGAACAAATCAAAGTGAACGTGCCTAAAACGTAAACGTAGCGAGAGAAAACGCGCGAGGGAACAAATCAAAGTGAACGTGCCTAAAACGTAAACGTAGCGATAGAGAACGCGCGAGGGAACAAGTCAAAGTAATCGTGCCTAACATGTAATCGTAGCGAGAGAAAACGCGCGAGGGAACAAGTTACAGTGAACGTGACTAACACATGGTCGTAGCGAGAGAGAACGCGCGAGGGAACAAGTCAAAGTAATCGTGCCTAACATGTAATCGTAGCGATAGAGAACGCGCGAGGGAACAAATCAAAGTGAACGTGCCTAAAACGTAAACGTAGCGATAGAGAACGCGCGAGGGAACAAGTCAAAGTAATCGTGCCTAACATGTAATCGTAGCGAGAGAAAACGCGCGAGGGAACAAGTTACAGTGAACGTGACTAACACATGGTCGTAGCGAGAGAGAACGCGCGAGGGAACAAGTCAAAGTAATCGTGCCTAACATGTAATCGTAGCGATAGAGAACGCGCGAGGGAACAAATCAAAGTGAACGTGCCTAAAACGTAAACGTAGCGATAGAGAACGCGCGAGGGAACAAGTCAAAGTAATCGTGCCTAACATGTAATCGTAGCGAGAGAAAACGCGCGAGGGAACAAGTTACAGTGAACGTGACTAACACATGGTCGTAGCGAGAGAGAACGCGCGAGGGAACAAGTCAAAGTAATCGTGCCTAACATGTAATCGTAGCGATAGAGAACGCGCGAGGGAACAAGTCAAAGTGATAATGCCTAATATGAAATCGTAGCGAGAGAGAACGTGCGAGGGAACAAATCAAAGTGAACGTACAAACGTTTTAAAATTTAATATGAAGTAAGGGTACGTGTGTAGTTGTGTACTTAAAAACCTGTACCTATCACAAAATATAAACCTAGAATATAATTATTATCCTGAAAACTAAATTTAAACATTTATATGTACCTCTCCATAATCTATACAAATATTATTTGTGTCAACTCCTATTCCATGTAAAATTCAATAAATACCAAGATTTGATTTGACATCTAATTATATCAGCCGAAAATCTTCGATAAAAACAATTAATTATATATGAATATTGGAGTGTTAGCCATCATTATGAAATCCTCTAAAAAATATTTTATTTCATAATATAGATATAAATTGAAAATAAATATTATATTTGTATGCACACGTATTTAAAACACAAATAATATATTTCTTACTGATGATAGAACTGTAAATGCTGCATATATTAAATTTAGAAGTAACACTACATATGCATCGACGCTTCAAGTTTTTCAAATATCGTAGTTATTAATTAGTTAATAATTATTAATAATTATTATTATAGTTAATAATTATTCAATTATAAAAATAACTATTATACTTTCATGTACTTTATCGATTGTGACTTAAATGATTATTTAAATTAAATTAAATTTGGTATCATTTTTAAGTATTAATAATTTTAAATAAATATTTAGGTTATTCAAGTTGAGTTATTAAATTAATTTAAACGTTATATATATTAATATATATATTAAAAAAGGGGGCTTTTTCCAGTTGTTACATATTTAAAAAAAATAGGTTATTATTGCTAAAAAATATTTAGATTTTTACTAAATTATTTAACATCGCAAAATGAACTTTTAGATTGTATGAAAAGTTAAACTCTAAACATTAATTTAATTGAATAAAATGAATGTAAAATAATATTTGAAATCATAAATCATTATTTAAATTAAACTAAATTAATATTACGTAATATTAAAGATACTTAAGGTAATCAAAGAAAAAAATTATAGCCTGATCCATTTTCGTCTTTGATTACCTTTCGTATCATTTTTAAGTATTAATAATTTTAAATAAATATTTAGGTTATTCGAGTTGAGTTATTAAATTAATTTAAACGCTATATATATTAAAGGGGGCTTTTTCCAGTTGTTACATATATTTAAAAAAAATAGGTAATTATTATTGCTAAAAAATATTTAGATGTTTACTAAATTATTTAACATCGCAAAATGAACTTTTAGATTGTATGAAAAGTTAATCTCTAAACATTAATTTAATTGAATAAAATGAATGTAAAATAATATTTGAACTTCTAGTAAAATATTATATATTTTTAATTTACTGTAAATGATCAAAATTTGTTGCATATATTTCGAAAAATAAATATTTATTAGCAAAGAAAATATTTTTACTTTATTTATATAAAAACTTTTGTATTACGATTACTTGATTAATTAAATTAAATAATAACACGCTCATACTCGCATCCACATATGGTACATACATACAGACAGACACAATACAATAAATTCAAGATACGTTTATTTTAATGGTTATATTTAAATTTTGATATAACATAATCGAGTTAGGTTAATGTGACTCCCAATTAGTAATAATATTAGTGTTAATAGTATTAGTGTTAATAATATTAGTGTTAGTATAACCCCAACTAATGTCACATTTACCAAACCCGACTGTATTAAAATGAATCAAAAGAAATAAATTATTGCAGTGAAATTCTATACGTTTAAATAACATTTTAAGCTTCATTAATCATCATACATCATATATTAAAAACATACATCATTGATCATATAATCGTAATACAAATATAAATGAAACGAAAAAAGGTTTTGAATCGGAAAAATCATCTAAAAGAAATGTTTTAATAGAAGTTCAAATATTTTTTTAAATTAAGTGATTTTTTAATTTCAAATTTGAACCTAATTCAAAATGTTATTTTTCCAAAACATAAAAACATATGAATTTAAGTCGATACATATCATAAATTAATAAACTATCATCATATTAAAACTTTTTATACAATCCAAAAGTTCTGTATATAAATGAAAAAGTTACACTAAATGCATTACATAATTAAAGAAAAAAAACAACTGGAAAATATTCGCTATTTGAAGAATAAATGGCAACGAAATGTTAATTTTAAAAAATAAAGAAATATAAATATAATGAAAAATGTCAAAATAAAAGTAGAAATTTTAAAATAAAAAGAAAGCTCAAAATTTAATAGTAATTAATCGCATGCATCCCCAAAATGTAATATTCAATATTGGTTGTGAATAAACGATGATCGCATATTGAAGATATTAACATATCTGAAATGAAATAAAAATATTAATTACATATTTTTAAGTTATAAAAAATAAAACATTTATAATTTAAATAAATATTCAATTAAATATTGATAATAAGTAGGATTCACGTCGACAAATTTAATATTACTAAAACATATCACATTTTTAAAATTATATTATTAACCGAAACCTAATTTTTATTTAAAATAATTGAAATCCACGAGCTCACCGAGTTCAATGTTTATCTTTCGACTACAATCGTGGAACTAATTGAAATCGGTAACAATTTTTCTTTCGCAAGTTATTGATAGAGACCCAGTTTATTGATAAGCAGTTATTGATAGAGACCCGACAAACAAACAAATTTTAATTACGTAGGCGAGAATTAAAAGTATTAAAAAATCGTAAATATTCCCGGTTGAAAATTTATTTATTCAAAGCGAATAAATAAATATTCAATTAAATATTGATAATAAATAGGATTTACGTCGACAAATTTAATATTACTAAAATATATTACATTTTTAAAATTATTATTATTATTAACCGAAACGTAATTTTTATTTAAAATAATTTAAATCTGTGAGCTCACCGAGTTCAATGTTTATCGTTAGACTGCAGTCGTAGAACTGATTGAAATCGGTAACAATTTTTCTTTCGCAGTTATTGATAGAGACCCGACAAACTAACATTTTAATTACGTAGGAGAGAATTAAAAGTATTAAAAAATCGTAAATATTCCCGGATGAATTTTTTTTTATTCAAAGCAAATAAATAAATATTCAATTAAATACTGATAATAAATAGGATTTACGTCGACAAATTTAATATTTCTAAAATGTAATACATTTTTAAAATTATTATTATTATTAACCGAAACCTAATTTTTCTTTAAAATAATTTAAATCCACGAGCTCATCCAGTTCAATGTTTATCGTTAGACTGCAGTCGTAGAACTGATTGAAATCGGTAACAATTTTTCTTCCGTAGTTATTGATAGAGACGCGACAAACAAAAAAAAATTAATAGGTAGGCGAGAATTAAAAGTATTAAAATATCGTAAATATTCCCGGTTGAAAAATTAGTTTATTCAGAGCGAATAAATAAATATTCAATTAAATATTGATAATAGGATTTACGTCGACAAATTTAATATTACTAAAATATATTACATTTTTAAAATTATTATTATTATTAACCGAAACGTAATTTTTATTTAAAATAATTTAAATCCACGAGCTCACCGAGTTCAATATTTATCGTTAGACTGCAGTCGTAGAACTGATTGAAATCGGTAACAATTTTTCTTTCGTAGTTATTGATAGAGACGCGACAAACAAAAAAAAAATTAATTACGTAGGCGAGAATTAAATGTATTAAAAAATCGTACATATTCCCGGTTGAATTTTTTTTATTCAAAGCGAATAAATTAATATATTCAATTAAATATTAATAATAAATAGGATTGACGTCGACAAATTACATATAACTAAAATATATTACATTTTTAAAATTATTATTATTATTAACCGAAACGTAATTTTTATTTAAAATAATTTAAATCCACGAGCTCACTGATTTCAATGTTTACGGTTCGACTGCAATCGTGGAACTAATTGAAATCGGTAACAATTTTTCTTTCGTAGTTATTGATAGAGACCCGACAAACAAACAAATTTTAATTACGTAGGCGAGAATTAAAAGTATTAAAAAATCGTAAATATTCCCGGTTGAAAAATTAGTTATTCAGAGCGAATAAATAAATATTCAATTAAATATTGATAATAGGATTTATGTCGACAAATTTAATATTACTAAAATATATTACATTTTTAAAATTATTATTATTATTAACCGAAACCTAATTTTTATTTAAAATAATTTAAATCCACGAGCTCATCCAGTTCAATGTTTATCGTTCGACTGCAGTCGTAGAACTGATTGAAATCGGTAACAATTTTTCTTTCGCAAGTTATTGATAGAGACCCAGTTTATTGATAAGCAGTTATTGATAGAGACCCGACAAACAAACAAATTTTAATTACGTAGGCGAGAATTAAAAGTATTAAAAAATCGTAAATATTCCCGGTTGAAAAATAATTTATTCAGAGCGAATAAAGTAATATTCAATTAAATATTTATAATAGGATTTACGTCGACAAATTTAATATTACTAAAATATATTACATTTTTAAAATTATTATTATTATTAACCGAAACGTAATTTTTATTTAAAATAATTTAAATCCACGAGCTCACCGAGTTCAATATTTATCGTTAGACTGCAGTCGTAGAACTGATTGAAATCGGTAACAATTTTTCTTTCGTAGTTATTGATAGAGACGCGACAAACAAAAAAATTTTAATTACGTAGGCGAGAATTAAATGTATTAAAAAATCGTACATATTCCCGGTTGAATTTTTTTTATTCAAAGCGAATAAATAAATTATTATTATTATTATTAATCGAAACATAAGTTTATTATTATTAATCTAAATTTAAGTTAAATTAACGAAGAGCTCACCAAGTTCGATGTTTATCGTTCGGCTACAGTCTTAGAACTGATTGAAATCGGTTACAATTTTTCATTCGTAGTTATTAAAGAGACGCGACAAATAATTTTAAATATATTTTTTATTGCATTTTGATATAAATATAAAAACTTTGTCTTTATATTTTTAGTACCATTTTATGATGCAAAATTAAATATTAATTTACGATTATTGAGGACCGCTAAATAAACAAATATATTTTAGGTATTTACCCCTACTTGAAAAATAACGAAATATACCAATTTATATGTGTGTGTGTGTTACATCCCGTTGACGATTTCGATAAATATGTAACAAAAATAAATTATTATCATCGATATAAAATTATTTTATAATTGTAATATGAAAATACATATTTTTAAAGTTTTTAATTACATAGGTGAGAATTAAAAATATCAAAAATGGTATATATGGTCGGTTGAAAATCTATTTATTCAGAGTGAATAATATTGAATTAAATGAATTTAATATTACTATAATATAATATATTAGATAATCAAAGAAAAATGGATCAGGTTTAATAATATTTAGATTTTTAACTTTTAATTATAATCAATTTCTAAATTTATTAGAGATATTTGATTAATTTAAAACATATCGTCTACACATCACACATACTTGGATACATTATTTTTTAACGAAAAAATGCTTGTAAGTCTTAAAAAACTCCGACATAAAATATTTTATAGTTAGGGGGTCACGAATAAAAAAATATTTGCGAATTAAAAATTATTTGTTTTGTAGTATTGATTAATATTAAATTTTATATCAATATATATATATATATAAAATATTACATTTAACCATGCTTAACAAAATATGCTTATTTTATAATCGGAAAATATTGTTACACGAATTTTCTTATCAGAGACGAAATAAATTTTGTAGATGGTGCAATAATTATTCGAACGATTTGTATCGAAATTAGACAAATCTTCATATATATTTATATACCTTTCTTTTAATACAAATCTATTTTTCAATTAATCAATAATTAAAAATTATGTACTCGATTAAAAATGCTAGCGAAATATAATAAATAGTAAGTATATATTATACAATGATTTTAAAATTTTTCGAAACGTGATAGTTAAAATATTGCATGCAAATAGTCAGAAAATGGTGATTATAATAAAATGTTCGACGAATTTAAAACGAAATTAGGATTAAATTAAATTAACTCAATATTATAACATATTAATGTAAGTTTAACACAGTTTATTGAAGTTGCTGACGATATTAAAACAAATTTTAAAAAATAAACAATAATTATCATATAATATATGAAAAACGCTGCAAAATTTTATACAAAACTATAATTTCACAAACAATTTATATTAATATTTAAAATAATAATTAAAACACGCATTGAAATTGAAATAAAGAGTAAATAAAAAAAATAATGGAGCGCTAACCTGAATCAACACCAACAGTTCAACTGCCGACGAGGCACTGACTGGGGGTGGCGGGGAAAATTTTCATTTATATAAGCGAAGAAAGAGACAGAAACAATTTTAGTAGCCCTCGGTTATACTCTTCTTTTGTTTATCGCGTTGTCGTCTACGCGAATATTAAACTTTTTTTACCTCTATTTTTAATAGTATTCATTCAATACGATATAAAATTAAATATCGATCGAGACTATTGAGAATCGCTAAATTTTTAAATATATTATACCTATATTTGTGAAGACAAAAAAAAATATGCGCATCCTGTCGACAATATCGATAATATGTAACAATAAAAAATCAATTCGTATATTAGTTAAAAATATAATATGAAAATAATATTCGAGTTTTTAATTATTTTAGCGAGAATAAAAATAAAATATCGACTAATAATTCATTTATTCAATGTAAATAATATTTAAATATTGATCGAAGGGTTATTGATTTGATCTCATGAAAATCTCGAAAGTCTACGACGGGCTTAAATACTATCGATTTAAAAAAAAAATTAAAAATCGTAACTTTACAAGATAGAATGCAATTCATAGCAATGAAAAAGTTTTTGAGGTCTAAGAGTACAAGTATGGAATTAAAAATATCTATGCTGAATCATGAACACTGGAATCTCTGGAATCGAAAAACGTATGGAAGCCTTCGAAATGTGATGCTATCGAAGAATGCTAAGTATATCTTGGACCGACAAAGTAGTAAATAAGGAGGTTTTGAAAAAAATTAATAAAACTTCATAAATATTAAAAATAATTAAATTGAGGAAAATGGAATACCTCGGCCACATCTTGAGAAGACGTCAAAACTTATGGCTTAAAAATCTTCTTCGTTAGTTCAACTGTTCGTCAATAAAACTCTTTCGAATGACTATCAAAAGTTTCATTAGCCGGGTGGATTGCCAACCTTCTTGAGGAGACGGCGTGAAGAAGATGAAAGAATCTTTGACGAGTAGCCATTAATGAAGAAGTACGAAAATATAAGTTGCATTGAAATATCCGATACGGTAACTGCTGATGCTGAACAAGAGATTATCATATGTATTTTGGAACATCGGATAGGTATGAACGGATGCTTACTTTGGTTTATTAAAAAAATATATATTTTTGTGAATGAAATTTAATTAACGGTGATATACTTAAATTAAAACTCGTACAAAGGTTCTGATCCCAAAAATACATTTAACAAATATTACTTAGAAGAAAAATATGTTAAAAAAAGTTGTTGGAAATAATAAAATCCATTTTGTTTTTCTGAAAAAGCGAACAGTTGACCATCTATCAAAAGAAATTTTTATAATAAGAAATATTGTAATTTCATCGAATATTTTAGTGATTATGAGAAAAATTATAATACGAATACGTAATAGATGACAATTTCAATGTAACAAATGAAATTAATTTTTGGATAATTAGAAATAATTAGATTTTTCTTGCTTTTGAAATGAAAAAAAAATAGTATTAAAAATTAATGTTGATCAACATCTATAGTTACACTTTTCAGTTATTATTAATAAAATTATTTATATCATTTCGTCACGAGAGTCACATATAATATTTAAGCTGTGTGAACTCTACATATTATCTTCATATGTATGTAACACTTTATAAATGATAATCATCTGGTTGCTATGGAAATAAGTTAAGTACACATAAAGTTTAAACCTCATTGATTACTTTTAGTTTCTTCTTTATCATTGGCATGGTAAGTTGTAAATATGTCTTTTATATAAATATTAATTTTCATAAAAAATATATATTACATTTTCATTTGTTTTTGTACAGGTTGAGTTTCTATATAAAATAGATAAAATGATGGGATCAGAATTTACTGATAAAGTTATGGAATATCGGATAATAAATGAGCAACTGATGTCAAAAGCTATGGATCTGTTGAAAACAGCCGATGAGTTAATGGTATAATATTTGAATAGTTTATTTTATATTTATATTTTAATCATTCATATAAGAAATTTTAATACATGTTTCAAAATTTAAGTATTCATTAAATAAATGTATTTAGTATTGGAATAAATAATATACATTATGAACAGTTATATTTTAAATATATATATATATATATATATATATATATATATATATATATATATATATATATATATATATTGTTATAGATAAATCAAGAAAGTGATAATGATGCTGAAAAATCATTATATGACAAATCAAAAAAATGTGTTTTCAAAGGAAAATCATTTATTGATGATTTAGAAGACAGTACTGTGGAATTTTCAAAAGCTTTTGATGATCTTACTATTGGTAAGAATACAAATCAAGAGTATCTTTTAATTGATAATGATGTTGACGTAACAGATGACACTCTCATACAAAACGAAGCTTTCGATGCATTTATGAAAACGAAAGATAAAGTAAAAAGCAAATTTAATTTTCCCATAGACTTATCATCAAATAAAGACTTGCCAATCGATTTTGAAAGCATCGATAAACAAAACAGTTGTTCAGTAGACGGACATGAAAGCGAAGAAAGTGACATTAATGGAATAAAAAATGCTATCAATCAACATAAAGAATCAGATTCTATGGTAAAAAGTCTTATAAATACTAAATTTTTGTTGCAAAACAATACCAAAGAACCGAAAATGACTGATAATATTCAGATAGATCAATCAAATTGTACGTCAAAAGTAAACGATCAATGCATTCGATTTTTGAAACAGAAGATAGAGGCTCTTCAAGACGAAATTAAATCCCATCAAGAAAATATAAAGAAGAAGGTAATTGAAATATTATATATATATATAATTTCATAAATAAAATCAATTAATTATCTTCTTCCATAAAACAGACAACGGAATTTGATAAACTTTCTAAAGAAAACCAATTGCTTCTTGATGCAAAAACTAAACTTACCGCTCAATTGAATACGTTAAAGTCACAAGTGATTAAAAAGGACGAAAAAATCGTTAATTTAAATTCTAAAATTCAGGTTAGATTTTGATAAATATTAATTTAATTATATTAGCTATACAGGTCATAAAAAAAATTGAGTCCATATTATCAAATTATTACTATATTAGAAATATTAATACTAATGAAATGTTAAAACTTTTTGATAAAAAAATAATAAATAATAATAATATATGAAATGAGAAAATTCAATTAACTTTTTATAATTACTGCTGTTTTTCTAGGCAGCTGAATTAGAATGTCGTTCAGTAAAATGTGAACAAGAAAATCTACTGAAAGCTTCCAAAGAAGCAGCACACGATATTTCCAATGCAGAAGTTAAATTGTCGAGAGCATTGAAAGAAATAAACGTACTCAAAGAAGCAGTCGCTACTAATAAAAAGCGAGATAAAGTATTTTTATAATTATAAATAGTGATCTATTTTGTAATTAAATTATATATTTAAATCATTGAAATACAGGAAATATATTGATTTACAGGAAATGAAGGAATCTTTTCGAAAGCAAATGGATGAATCGGTTTCTAGTATAAAAGCTTTTGAAAAAAAGGAGAAGGATTTTGAGACTGCGATAAAAAAACAAGCCCTTTTAATTGACAATTTGAAAAAACAGATATTATACTTAACAACTCAAAAGAATGTTAATATTGCAAGAAAACAATTAGATTCATTGTTGAACATGGAATACAAATGAGTGACTAAAACGATAAATTGAATTTGTAGAAATAAATTATTATTATTCTTATAATGATTTAAATAATAAACAATTATTCTTATAATAATTTTAATGTCAAATAAAATGCATGTAAAAGTATATAAAAATAAATTAGTAATACAAATTAGTTGCGTAGAAAATAAACAAAAAAATATGGAAATAACTATTTTTTAAACATTCATGGATATTCTATTAAATACATAAATATTATAGTAAATTGGGCTTATGATATTAAATAAAATATAGTTTTTATAGAATGATATTTAATGATAACAAGAGGAAATATAAAAAAATCAAGCATTATGTTATAGATTACATTTAGGTTATTTTTTTAGATATTTCCACTAGTAGACTGAATTTGCATGTGAATTTATGTGTATTTATTTTTATAGAAATGTTTAATAATGTGTCTTTTACGAAATGTATATGAATATCGGGAATAATATGCAATTAAAAATAACACAAGATCTATTTATTTGTTCACAAAATAAATTGCCTAAATAATTAGGAACCATTATTTTAAATTGGTGACTCTCAACCTTTTCGAAGTTAGAAAAATCATCATTTATATTTAAAGCCTAATTTTAAAATATTAAAGTATAAAAATGTCTAAAAGAAGTATAAAGTAAGTAAAGCTTGAATATGGAATTGTTTTTTTTTGTAATAATTTATATTATTGAAAAAAATAAGTTATTCAAATAGTACTGTTATTATCATATTAATATATAAATGACTCTTAAATATATAGAAAAATATAGTAATATAGGATTTAGTTATGAAATATATAATTAGAAACTTGAGAAATACCAGTTGAGAATCGATATTTTAAAACTAAATGGATATAAAACGCTATTTTTTTTTATAAAAAATCACAATATTATTTTAACAACTTAAGTTAAAAAAGAAATTGGCTAGACTTCTCCTAAAAAATTAGTAGTTTCCAAACCAAGTCCAGAATTTGTTAAGATGTCAAATTCTTTTCTGGATTTCAAAGCTTCAAATATGTGTTTTAAAGAAATATTATACTGAGTTCCTGATTCGCTCCTTTAAAAATAAAAAGAAAAACATATAGAGTAGATTTACATATTCTTAATGACAAAATAAATCTCTAAACCAAAAACAATAATTAAAGTACTTACATATTCCAAATATTTCGATTTTTTGATATCTCATCTGGAGAAGTTTTTTTAATATCTGAGATCCTCTCTGAACTGCTTTGAAATAAATTAGAGGTTTTACAGTCTTCGACAATATTATTCATTTTACTAGTTATATTTTTAACATTAGTATTACAATCAGCTGGTGCCATTTTAATGGCGAGTGATCTTCGTAATAAATCTTCAACAAAATTTTTTACAACAGATAAAATCAATTTGTGAACCAACCTAAATTAAAAAAAAAATAAAAGTATTATAATTTTAAAAATAATAGCAACAAAATAAATATTTAATTAAAAATCTCACCCAAATACATAACCATGACCAATATTTTGATTTCTAAGAACTATTCCTAAATTCGAACAAACATTTTCGATATATTTACATAAAATTCTTTCATCTTCATTATCCAAAGGTAAAACGTCACTTTCTTCTTTAACTAAAGGTAAAGTTTTTTGAATTCTAGTTAAATCTTCTTCTGATTCATATTTTTTAGATTCATCGTTACAGACATCAACCTCATCGTCCGAACTATCCGATATATAACAAAAATCATAATTGGAGTTTTCTATTTTAATATTATTTTCGTTAACTTGATATTCTAATTTGCAAGCTTCATATACAGTTTTTGTATTTATATCTGATGAATTTTGAAAATTTTCATCATGATTTATATTTTTCATCATATTTATATCTCGATCACATTTTCTTGGATTTAGAAAACAATCTACTATAGTCACGAGTTTACTATCAATTTTATTATCATTTACTGGATAATACCCATGATATTGTGAAAATATTAATATTTGTTTTGTTGACCAAATGGTTGAAAATCGATCACAGTGAAAATTCTTTATGAATTCATGTATCATTTTAGCCCTCGTCCACTGTAAAAATAATACAATACATATATTTAATAAAAGTATTAAAAAAAGCAATTATAATTAAAATTTAATAAGACTTACCTGAAGATTTCGTCTCTTTACTCTATTCAAAGAAAAATATTTGTCAGAATTTTCGACAACATATGGAAATAATTGTTGAAATTCTCCAATAACTGCATGTTTATCTATTAAAGGCATATTTTTAAGCATCATATTTATGAGACATCTAATATTACTTATTTTAGGAGTATAATTAATAAAATCTTCTAATATATTTAGAACCCTCTTAATAATAGCAGCTTCGTTATATTTTTCATTATCTAAAGTTTCCAAATACGAACTCTTCATTTGACTATTTTGTATATTACTAAATGTTTTATTTATTGAACTAATTTCTTTCAAAACGTTAATATAATTGGAAATTTCTACCAGATTTTCATTATTAAGTTTCCAAAAGGATGTTGAAAGTTCTTTCATATAAAATGATAAAATAATTTTGTTTATAGTAGCGATGTTTTGAATGTTGAACAATTTCTTTTTGTTTAATACTAATTTGACATCAATAATTTTATTTAAGACTGCTTTATTAAGTTCAATAATTTTTTGAACATTGAAAGTCATATTATCAGCGAGTATAATATTCAGATCAAACATATTGAACCAATCTATAATTTGTTGCAGGTCTACTTTTCTTAAAATTTCACTTATTGTTTTGGCTTCAACGGAATATGTAAAATGTTTCGTTCTATCGATTTCAGTTTTAGACCTTAGAATTTTTGGCTGCATAAAATAACAATGATCATTGTATATGCTTTGTAATATACTTGAATTTGTTAGATTTACTACATTTACATTAACACCACTACGTGAAGCAAATGGCTTCAACTCATTATTCAAAAACAAAGATGATTTTAAATCATTATTATGACTAATAGCACTAGTAAATAAATCGTTAGAATTAGGTTTATTATCTAAATTATAAACACTAGATATATCACAGGCATCATTAAAAGAATATTCTATAGTACTAAAATCAGTACAGTGATGAGATGCAAAATCGTAATTATTCTCATTCAAAAAATTCTCTTGTGTTTCATCATAAGTATCATCTATATCCATGGGTTCTTCCTTGATTTTAGTTATAGAGTCAGAACAAAAATAATTATCAATTTCTTCAATATTGGTACCATTAGATTCATCATTCTCAACTTTAATGTTCAATGAATTAAGTATTTTGTTTACATTATCGACATTTTGATCATTACTGTGATTATTCGAATCTTTAGTATTATCTTCTTTTTCAAAATCATAAGATTCATTGATCTTATCAATAACATTAGAGGTTTTATTTGACATAAATTTATCAGTATATAACCAAACATCGACAATTGTTTCAGCACCTAAACATATAATAATAATTTTAATTTAAATTACAATAAATCAAATTAGGATTACTTTTTTAATCATAAAATACCTAATGTTTGAAGACCAGTATGTAGTCTGTCAAGTTTCAAATTATGAACGACATTAATAGGCTTATTAAGTTTTTCATTCTTAAAATGTATTTTTAATTTTATAGGAAATTCCCCCCATCCCCTTCTTGATAAATGAAAAGGGCAAGATCTGAAAAGAAAATAATTAAAAAATACTGTAAAAGCCTTTCTTTACTTAATAGAAATTCATTATATAAAATAAATAAACACACTTTAATTTTATAATATTATGGGGGATATATGAATCGTGTAATTGTACAGTAATACTATCAATTATATGTGAAATATCTGGATTAGCAGGTGGACCTCGAATATATAATAACCAACGGTGAGTGATCCTATCTTGGGATGAATCTACCTCAATATATTGTGATGTGTTTCCTGTAACGAAATTAACTAAATATTATAAAAAAATAATATTTAATATTAACATTAAAAGATCAATTACCAATTATAATTCTAAATTTTTCTCTTTGATTATTTCTAGATCTACAATTGATTTTCAAAACATTTTTATCCAAATCTTTCGGTTCGACATACATAGGAATTTTAGTATTTAATTTTTCCGAATCTTTTCGATCATTATCAATACTATTCTCAGTAGTCGTATGATCTTCGATTCTAATAAATTTTGATAATCTCTCATCGTTGTATGTAAAATCATTCGTAACTGAACCAGAAGATAATGTAATATTTTGTTTGGATTCCTAAATCATTAACAAGGTTAATAAAAAATTCCATTCACATAGATTACAAGATAAAGAAAAATATATACACACATGCTCGTCCTGTTTGGATCTTTTGCGCAAAGATCGTTGCGTAGATATTTCTAAAATATTATCAGTGGCATTCTCGGACAAAACACTTTTAACAGCAGGGTGTATTCGCTTTTGATTATTAGTAAGTATCGAATGAACCTAAAGTAGATATACTTATTACAAATACGTTTACGTGCAATTGAAATATTTTTACTTCATTATGAAAACCTTAGATTTAGAAGTGGGATCTGTTTGATTTAACACTTCTTTCTGTATATCGTCATCCGTTAATTCGCACTTTTTTGGATTATAAAAGTTGCTAACTGCCGCATATCTAAGTCGATGAAGTATTTTTTTCGCTTCAAATAATCTTAAAGGAAAAATGAAAAAAAAAACAATTCTGAAATACAAAAGAAAAGTTATAACACAACCTTACCGCTCGTCTATGATGGATAAACGCTCTTGTTTATTTTCGATTTCATTTTTAAACTCTTTCGTTATTATCGACTTTATTTTTTCTAATTTAGTTTGCAAAGTCGGTCGAACGTTCAGATCGCAGCTGGAATCTTGCGACTCGTCCGATTGGAAACTATTCGAGGACATCTTTTATACAGAACAAGCACAATAATAAAACGTATCTTCTACGATTCAAACATATTTTCGGATGCAGATATTTCTGACGTCGAACCGAAATAATGGCATTTTACAGGTTATATTATTATTAAAAATATGTATACATAACGTAAACCGTGGCGCGTAAACAATAATATCTATCGCTACGATAGCGCGGAGAAATCGTTCGATCGATAATCGAAAAATATTCAACGCATAATTATTAAAAATTCAAAAGAACCGTAATGTTGACAAACGAGGCGCACTTCGCAAAGTCGATGACTTTAACCTTAACGATTCGTTTGACGACCGTGAAATTTATCGAATATACGAACGATATATATGAACGATTCGTTATTGCATAATAAATTTAATAATAAATTTCAAAATAAAAACGTAACGCAAATTATAATAAAAATGATTTAAATAATAGCAAATTTATATTTATTTATTTGACGTATTTGAATAGATATAATATCGTTTAAAAGTTATCGGATATCTTTTACTCGATAACGATGATATTCAATGCGAATCGGCACCTTTTTTACGAGATCGAATATTTATTAATCGTAATTAGTCGAACAAAGGTTAACGACCGTCATGGTCGTGAAAAAACGTGTTTATATATAGAAATAGTAGCAAACGGGGTGACAGTCGTCGAAACGTGAGCCGCGGGTGATGTCCGGCTTGGAGGAGAGCAGTAGTGATACGGAGGGTAGCCGCGAATGGAGGAGCGGTGCGGGAGGCGGGGGAGCCGTCTCGAGGAGGGGTCGCAGAGTCCCCAGATCGGAGCCGTCGCCCCCTCCGCAGCATCCGTTGGCGATGCCGCAGGGGGCGCCGGCGTGTTCCGACACCGTCATACTGAGCGTGGACGGAACGCCGTTCGTGTGTTCGGTGGCGATGCTCGCCGCGAAGCCGAACACGATGCTCGGCCGCATGTTCACGTCCGGACTCGAGTTCGCGCGCAAGAATTCCCGCGGGGAGTTCGAGGTGGCCGACGGCATTTCGGCGGTGTTGTTCAGAGCGCTGCTCGACTACTACAGAACGGGAATAGTGCGTTGCCCTCCGGCCGTGTCCGTGCAGGAGCTCAAGGAAGCCTGCGACTACCTGCTGATTCCGTTCGACGCGTCCACCATTCGCTGCCAGAACCTCAGAGGTCTACTGCACGAGCTCAGCAACGACGGCGCCCGTCGCCAGTTCGAACGTTTCCTCGAAGAGCTTATCGTGCCGCTGATGGTGGAGCGCGCCCGTCTCGGCGATAGAGAATGTCACGTTGTCATTCTGCTCGACGAGGACTCGGTGGAGTGGGACAAAGAGTACCCTCCTCAGATAGGAGACGAGTCTCTCGACACCGTGCTCTCGACCCCCCTGTATCGTTTCTTCCGATATATAGAGAACCGCGACGTCGCCAAACAGGTGATGAAGGATCGCGGACTAAAAAAGATTCGACTCGGCGTCGAAGGATATCCCACATACAAAGAGAAAATCAAGAAGCGCGCCTGCGGCCGCGAAGAAGTCATTTATAATTATGTGCAGCGCCCGTTCATTCACATGTCTTGGGAGAAGGAGGAGGCGAAAAGCAGGCACGTCGATTTTCAGTGCCTGAAGAGCAAGTCGGTCACCAACTTGGCCGAGGCGACCGCGGATCCCGCTCTCAATGTTGAGGGCGTGCAGCAGCCGGTCGAGCCGGATCCGCCCGCCGATTCCGACCACTGATGCTGCGTGAAACTTCTGAAAATCTGTTTCGGTTGGCTCAGACGACGCCCGCGCTCCGAAACCTATGTCGCCCTCTGATGCGAAGCGGCGATCCGCGATTCGATATCGTTCGCGAATCGCGTCCGCCTACCCGTGGCGCTCGTCGATATAAACTCGATACATATCTTCGAATCGATCCTCTCGCTTCTGACGACGAGCGCGGTAAATTTTCGTATAAGGATAACGATCCCGAACTTTGGCATGTTCAGTTTTCGCTTTTGGCTGTGAATACATATAGCGTACTTTCTTGCCAAAATGAATAAATTTAACGGCTTTCGGTATGGATTTTTCGACGTGCATTATAATGGAGTTTCTAAAAATTGATTTTCCCTTTGAAAACTATTATATTTTGTAAAGTGTATATCTTTGTTCTTGTATGAATCGGCGTTTTCCAAAGTTACCGATCCGCCATTATCCTTACAGTTTTTATATTTTTTTTCAATATCAGCGGTAGTAATGAAAAACTAATATATGTTACAACTGATAATATTGGAATAATTTTCGATATGGCTGTGAAAATTTTCAAACAAAAAATTAAATAAATACATATCCGAAATTTATATATTGGCAAACGATTTTTAGTTTCTGATATAATTCAGAAAGATTAAGAAAGTTATAAAAACGACGAATCTATCTAACTGAGAAAAACCGAAAAGTAATATTGTATTGAAATATTTTTAATTTTGAACTATCAGAATAAGTACTTAGTTCTATTTAATTTAGTATGATATCTAAACTACTTAATAACGAAACCGGTTTTTGTCATTATAATGATTAATTATCTTGTGATTAACAAACCGGTATGAGATAGTTCAAAATTAAATAATAATGATTTAATTCAATATTGTAAATATATTCTAGGTTATTCTTGCATTGCTAAACTCTACAAAATTGCTTAATTTTTTTTTAGTTTAAATTCATTTCATTATTACTAATTCATATAGTTAGTGATTCATAATATATATATATATATATATATATATATATATATATATATATATATATATATATATATATATATATATATATATATATATATATATAATACTGACTGGTTGCTTTATAAAATTACAGAATATTGATTATATATACCAGAAATGTGATTCTATTTGTATATTAATTTAATTGTAGGACAAATGCACGCTATATGGAATCAGAGCCTTAATGTAACCTTGTGTGCGTCGTAGCGATAAATCAGTTTTCATGCTAATTTTTTGTCCGATGCGATTAGAAGCTAAGTTGCCAAAATGTTGTATAAACGTCTTAATGTACATAATAATATAAATGTAATACTTTAAACAATTTATATATATATATATATATATATATATATATATATATATATATATATATATATATATATATATATATATATATATATATATATATATATATATATATATACATATATATACATCTTAACCCGCCTTATACACTATATTTCCATTTTATAAATGATATGTCATGTAACTAAATGTAATAATTATTGAAATATTTTGTGCAAGAGACATTTGTTAAAAATGTTTATAATAGACGGTTCCCAATTTTTGTAGATTTCATTCTTTATAAACTTTAAGCTAATTTTATGTTAAGTCATTTGCTTTATAAATCTTATATGCTAATATCAATATATATATATATATATATATATATATATATATATATATATATATATATATATATATATATATATTATTTACAACAAATATATTCTATGTTCATTTTTTAAATATTTTAGTTTTTAAATTTATTTTAAATTAGTACTATGTATTTTTTTCATTTATAAGATAGTTATTAAATTAAATTTATATATTCTAAATTTAGCTTAATTCTTACTTATATTATGTTAAAAGTACTAAAATGTTTTATAAAAAAATATCAAAATAAACAGTTAGAAATAATCTCCTTACAATGCTATAAAAAGTAGTATACATAGTATTTCCAAAACTTTAAAAAAATCCATTTTTTCACTCCATTTTTATTGTTACAAAATATAATAAATATATAGTAAAATTTTGTCTAGGAAAAAAATATTTTCTACTTTATACACTTTTTATATATTAAACAAAATCAGAATAAAAAGAAATTATAAGATGTGGGAACTGTCGTTAATTCCTGTGTTTAAGATGCATTTGATTTCCCTTAAATTGTATTGAATATTATATTATTTTAAATTTACTTTTTTTTCGTAAGGAATATTTTTAATTCTGATTAATTTAATTATGACTTAATTTTAACTATACAATTACCGGTGATGTAAGGGTTTATTATTTTGTTTTATTATACATGTATCTTTTTTTGTCCCTATTAGTTATATTGGAAGTTGTGGCCATTATATTATTTACAATTTTAGTTTTATTTTTGGGACAGTTTGAACTGAATTATTATTCATTATTTAATAGATATTATATTTATTTTAAGTCGTTTTATATAATTGCTTAGGTATAAAAATGCTTTTGATTTGTTTCTAGTGTCGATCCTGAAAAATAAATATTGGTCGATCCTGAAAAAAGTAATATTAATGTATGATATTTTTTCCCATTTTTATACGAATATTTTTACGGAAATTAGATTTTTCCTCAATTTCTGTTTAATATAAAATATTTTTTCTTAAATTTTGAATATATTTATCAACTTTAAATGTGAAAAAAATAAAGATAGACATTAATTATTAACATTAATTTTTAAATGTCTTTACCTTAAGAATTTTCGTCATTTATCTAATAATGTCATAATTGTATTTTATCGATTTACTGTTTATATATATCTGAAATTATTTTTTTTTATATAAGTGCAAGAAATAAAAAAAATATAGATTTTTAATTCTTCTCAATGTTTTTGCAACATAATTATATATATATATATATATATATATATATATATATATATATATATATATATATATATATATAATTTAAAATGAGACTACGAAAAAATATTTTAATTCGCTCAAAATATGTAATTTTTGTATCGTAATGTATTATATAGTGTATCCTTTTTTGCAATAATTTGTCGATTGGCGAATTTTTATAATGCAATGAAAATGACTCGATGTTTTTATTTTGTTTAATGTTGAATAAAAATTATTTGCTTCTTTATGTGTACGGAATATACCTAGCATTTTTTACTAACCAATTGTGTCGATTGCACAAATTTGTTCCTTTTTTACATTTAATACGATATTTTATAAATAATAAAAAAAGACTAAGTGGCTATATTTATCATAATAAAAATTATATTGTTATACTTATGCCCTCGTTTTATTTTAATGTTCTTGAATTTAAAAATATTAATTTTTAGACGAAAATAGAGATCAGAAAATATATTCATCAACATTATTTGCTATTCATATATTCATCAACATTGTAGTTTTAAAATAGGAGTTGAAAGAATTCTTATAATTTTATTACATTTTTTTAAATAAATTTCTATAACATTAACTGATATTTCTTAGTTTAAAAAATACTATTGAATTTATATTTGAAATATTTTGATAAAAAAGAACAAATTTTATAATATAAAAAGATATATACAAAGAATATTTTTTCTAACGTTTTAAATGTTTAGTTTATTAAATAATTAACCTCTTGCAGACGTTGATATTATATCACCATTTTTTAAATACATTATTTAGTTATATTTTAGGTTCTACTTATTGTTTTTATCATTTATTATAGTTAAACAAATCCTTGAGATACGATTAATATACAATAATTCTTTGAATTTAATTTTTCCATGTACAAATACTTAATTTACTAATAGAGAATAATATTTCGTTTAAAAATATTAAAATATTAATATATATTAAAATATATTACTAAAAATATGAGAATATCTAATATTTTTTTTATTAAATATTATTTTTTAAATATATTTAAAATTGAAATTATTTTATTTTGGAACAATTGCACGTTATTATTTAGGTATATAAATATTTTGGCCACAAACGCGCGTAATACGGCCAAAAGCGGTGTTTGACAGCCGGCGTGTTGTTCTGTTGTGGCACCACGTGTCTTTATCTCACCGAGCGATAATTTAAAAGGAACCTCGTATATTTGTCGCATTATTACAAAGATCGTCATGATGCGCAGTCAGGTCCGGAGCCGGAGTTGGAACTGGTGTTATTGGTCTTGGACTCTGCTTCTTATCATTATTGTTACTTTCTGTCATTGCACAGATGACGATAACAATACTGACACCTTCGTTCCAACTAACGAATGGCAAGTCGTTAAGAAAGGTATTATTTCAGCTACATTATAAACACAATTTATTATTGATGATATTTAATTGTTATATTGATTTATGTTTTTGGATATAAAATTCATAATAAAAATAATTTCCAGATACTCATTTTTTATAATTACAAATTGTTTAGACATATAAAAATACAGTAGTAATGAAAAAAATAATACGATTTTTTTGTATTAGAAAATTTTCAATAATAAATGTATATGTTTTAGGTCAAGGTATACCACAAGGTCTTCACGTTAGAATGAATTTAGAAACAAATGTGGTTGAAGCAAAATTATTAGAACCGGAAGATTCAAGTGAAAAATCCTTAACTGTAGTAAAAAATGATGATGATATTGAACATCAGTCTGCATCTGGAGAAAGTCCAGATATGTTATTGACCATTGGTGAAGAGATTTTGAAAGACATGGCTAATAGCAAAAGCAAGCCAGCAAAAGGTACAAAATTTAAAACTCTCTCTGAATTAAAAGCTGAATTTCAAGAAATTAAAATGGACGCAAAGTCTGATGTAGAAATTATGCACGAACTTTTCAAACGTTACGAAAGTTTAATTAAGAACAATCCTTTATCGAAATTAGACAATGAAATTGTCGATACACCTTCTTCAGTTGAAATACTTGCTATTCTTGGAGATTTTGAATATTTAGTTCATCAATATGATAATGCGAATGAATTTTTACGAATGGAAGGTTTAGAAAATGTTATTTATCCTCATCTCAATTCAACTGATAATACGTTGAAAGCTGAAGCGTTGAAGTTATTTGGATCTTGTTTACAAAATCATATTAAAGTTCAGATACACGCTTTGGAAACTAACGCTGGAGAAAAATTGCTGAAAATTTTATCTCTTGATAATAATGAATATGTTAAAGCTAGAGCGATTCATGCACTAAGTTGTCTTGTTCGTGGATTTCCTTTAGCTCAAAAACAAGTAATAGGAAAACATGGAATGGACGTATTTCATCAGATTTTATTATCAAACAATCCTAACTATTTTAAATTGAAAATTCCTATTATTGTACTACTCGATGACCTTGCTATTGAGCATAAATTGACTTTAGAGTTTCATGTTCATGGAAAAGCAGAAGACGAGGAAAAACTGAGACAATATTACGAAGTGGATTTGATGAGTAAACTGTCAAATCCTGTATTTTGCGATATTTTAACCAAATTGTTGGAAGAATATTTTGAATATGATAAAATGGACATGGATTCTATGGATAAAATAACGTCTGCTATTAAAACTTTTGGTCATTTTTGTAAACATCATCATTACAAAGACAAAAGGTTATTGACTACATTCCATAAGATCCAAACTATTTATAGAAAATTGTTAAAAAATAGAAAGCATAGCGATTTAGAAGGTTCTGGTGAAGATATTGAATATTTTAGCAATATTTTAGAATTCATAGATAACTATGTTAATTTATTAAACGACGTAAAATTGAGAGACGAACTGTGAAGAACAAATATGAAAATATATTGAGCTGTTAATGAATAAAATGTTTACCAATACTTCATACGAAGATGACTTCGAACGAGGAAGAAATATGAATTTTAAAAAGGGCGAATCTTAAAGAAAACATATAGAAAGTCGTTATTAATATTTAAATAAATTTTGTGTTTGTACTTTTCTTGGATAGATAGAAATAATTCTTTCGTCGTTAAGAATGTTTTTACTGCTAAGTAATTATAAGATGAAAACTTTAAATGTTTTATGTGATGCTTTACTTAAGTGTAAAATGAAATGTTGCCATATATATTTATTGTAACTAATTTATTTATATGAAAAATATTTTATTACAGAATTTAAATAATATATAAGTCATAAATAGTTCTATTTGAGTAAAATATATTCTCAAAAATTTAAATTGTTTATTATTAAATTTTTTATTGTGTGTACATTATTAAATTATTAAATAAATTATAGCAAAATATTTATAATTTAACAACTGTATATATTACTATTATTATTAAAATATTAAAATTATTATTTTTGAAATATTAAAAATTAAATTTATAGCAAAAATACCAGATATTTACTATTTCAGTTTAAATTATTAAATATTTATAATAAATAGTACAGTATTAAAATGGTTATGCAATTGTAATAAGACTTAATGTATGTTGATATCTATTTTTTTTAAATAAACGTTTGTTGTTATTTCAAAACTACATTTTATTACAATCAACCCAATTTTAATTGTAAATATTTTAATGAATGGTTTGAGCTCAGTCAGACGCAAAAAATCTGCGATTTTCAAAAAAAAATATTGCGATCTACTAAAAATCCACGTTTATTATATATTTTTTTTAAAATCCCCTGCCCCACAAAAAAACCTATTTCCTGTGTGAGGTTTACCCATTTTAGCTTTGGGGCTAACCCACTCGAATAACAAATAAAAATAATGACTGATAATAATAAATGGGGACACATTTTCGATATTAAAATAATTATAACAGATAAATAGATTTTTTTAAATAAATTTTTAACACAGCGCATCGACGAAGAGTCGCTGGTACCTCGTTATTTCAGTGTTGGGGCACGCACGTCAAAAGAACTCATTTTATATAAAATAATTATTAACAAACGGGATATGTCTACGTTTATCCAAACCTATGATTATTTAAATTTACTTAGCGATCGTGCCCCGAAACTGGAATGTCGAGGTACGAGCGACCCTTCGTCGACGTGCCGAGTTGAAAATTGGGAAAACACGAATTTCAGCTGAAATAATGAATTGTAAAGTTTGAGAAAAGAAGGCATATCCCGTTTGTTAACAATTATTGGTTATTTATGAAATAAATTTGCTTAGCGATCGTGTCCCAATATTGGAATGTCGAGGTACGAGCTACCGTTCGTCAACGTGCCGTGATTTTATAGTGAGATAAAATAATAATATTATTTATCAATATACATACATATAAGATTCTTAAAATAATTATTTAAACATTGACGAACACATTTTTAGCATTTAAAATACAGGAAACAATTTTATGACATTAAGAATAATATTTCATGATTTTTAATTGGAATACTATATTGTCATAATATTAAGAAACTTATATTCTAAGACATGATTGGTTGATTTTGCAGAGCATAAAAACTCAAATGGGCTGAACGTACAAAAGAGAAGTATTGAAAAGGTCGAATAGAATTATTGCTGATTGGTTCTTTTTAAAAATAAAACTAAAAGCTGGTCAAAGATGAAAGAATGAATTGAAAGGGAATTTAGTACGAACAGGGTTCAGAAAGAGCATTGATATAAAAGCAAAGGACATATGGAATATATGTCATTAGTGAAGTAGGTCAAGATAGAAAGAAGAAGTTGAAGTTTTGACCCATCGTTTTGTCTATATTTTAATTTTATTAATGTTTTAAAAGAAAATACTTTTATTTTTTTGTGTAATTATTAGTGATCAATTTTTTTTACAAATAGATGTCGCTGTATGTTAGAAAATGATAAATTTCCTTTATTATTTATTTTAATTTTCATTACTAATTAAGTATATATATATATATATATATATATATATATATATATATATATAATGACATTATTTTTTATTTCATCTGAAATTACATCGATTACTCGAATGTCAACGTTTCAGCTGAAAACAAAGCGTGCAGTTAATGTAAAATTGTTCAATAAATTGGTTATAATTTTACGTTCGATTTGCTAAAATACTTACATTTTGGGGTCCTTTGTTCGAGCTAATAATTCATCCCCCCCCCCTGTTTAAATAAATATTCTCATATTACTTCATGTTTATAATTATTTTTAGAGTTAATTTAATGCCACGGTCACAATAAATCATCGTTTCAATAAAGCGACCGAAAACGTTCTAAATTTAATATTCTCACGCGTGAAAAATCTCATAAAAATATTATAATTATTATATAATATTTTTTTCTCATGCTTCAAAAACAATTTTTCAAAGGATCAAATTTTTATGTTACCAATAATATATATATATATATATATATATATATATATATATATATATATATATATATATATTATAATTTTCTTACATTTTGTATATTTGAGTCAGAGTTATTACGAGGTGAAACTATTATATATTGTTTAATTATATTGCCACGAAGTTATTATAATGTATAATTATTGTGTGAAAGTCGAATCAGATGTGTGAAAATTGTGTACAGTTATACGCCGCTTTTTGACGTTCCACTTAAAGTTGTAACATTTGTAAGTTAAGCAACGCGAAAATTTTAGATAATTTACATTTATGATAAAAAAATTCATAATAAATATATATTTGATATAATGTTTTTTAATACATGAAATTATGAGAGATTTTTTAATTCCTTAGAGATATCAACACACTTTTTATAAAGTGGTCCCACTATAATTATTATATGAAACTTAGACGTGTGAAGTGTTATAATTCGTAATCAGCGAAAATTTTCGAATCACTGGTTTGTTAAATTTCAAATACGTTACGTTCGCTTTTAATAATCATCTTATAATAAATATAATATATATATGTATTATACATCGTCAAAAGTAACAACTCTAATTTCGCTAGAAGATTATGTTTATTTTGCAGATGAATTATCCTGTTTTTTTTTTATCAGGACTCTTTTCCTGTCATTTATTTTTTTCGCTTTTATATTTAAATTATTATTATTGTGGTTAGAATGATAATTCAGATCATTTTGATAGCTATCTAATTTCCGGATCGTATTAACAATTTTAAGCTGAAAATTTATATTTCAAAGCAATGAAAAAGGAATAAAAATAATAATTTACAGTATAAAAAGATTTATTTTACACATTTTTAAAAGATATTATAAATTAATTTAATTATATCATTTAAAATAATAAATATTTTTTTCATTATATACGGAATTCTGATTTAAAATATTAAAAATTATATTTTAAAAATAATTTATAATCTCGTTTATTCGTCATCTAAGAAACCGGGAGTCGAGTTTATAAACTTTTTAACGCAAAACAAATAAATTCATTACCAGAGTTCTTAACGAGATCCATGAGTTCCTTGGGGAACTTGTTAAAATTTGAAACGGATCAATAAAACACGTTCCATAATATTTAAGATAGTAAAAGTCGTTTTATAAAATCGATATCAGTTAAATGATAAATTTTTAATACGTTATATTAAATTATTTTTTCCTATATATATATATATATATATATATATATATATATATATATATATATATATATATATATATATATATATCTGGAAATTTTATTAATAGTAATTATAAAAAATAATAGTAAAATCAAAGTTTTATTTTTAATTATTAAAATGTACAAAAATTATATCTGAATTCTTTATCAATATTAGAAAAAAATATTAAAGAAAAATTCTCAACATTTTATAAAATAAACACATTGTTTATACGTTCACAATATTGAAATCATTTCATTGTTTAATATCAAATTGTTCTATTTTAATATTATTTGTAGGCAGCGGTTATTGATTGATTGAATATATTGATAGTTTTTTTTTTGAATTCAAATTAACCTATTATAATCTACATTGTTTAAAATTACTATTTTGATGCAATATATGTGGGATTTATTTTTTCAATATGAATTATGGTAGTTGCAACAGTTTAGATTTGTTGTTGTTTATATACGTTTTTTTTTTTATTAATAATTATTATATTTTGAAATAATAATAATAGAAAATTGTTTCTGAAATTTTCTCGATCATTTTTCGACTTTGGAATCATTCATCAAAAATTTTCCAAGAAACGACCGCGAAACGATATTCGAAAGTTTCAACATTTCTAGTTCGGCGACGCTTTAATGCGAAACTTTTCGTCTTGAAACCGTCGTAAAACGAGACGAAAACACGGCCTTTTCATTATATCGTAGCCGTATATCAATCAAAATTTTCATTTTCGTCCTTTTGTATTATTATTATTATTATTATTATTATTATTATATAACGATTTTTGGAGAAAATTCACGGAGAATGTCATTAATTATAATAGTGAAACGTTTCGGCTATTGACGAGTTATATAATATTTTCGATTAATTGCTTTCATGTCGTTACAGTGTTTTAACCCTTGCGATACCGAGAATTATTTTATTATATTTACGAAACGCAATCCTATAATTAATTTCATACTATTTTCGTACTGAACCTATTATATAAAATTATCAAAACAATTATTCATATTTTCAATTTGTCATTGTAAATCAAAATTGTACATTTTCAGTCTTCTTTACATTATATTACTTTAAATGAGAATTTTTATTATAAAAAAATATATTATTTTAGTTATTTAAACAAACAATATATTTTTATTTTATTATAATAAAAAACAGTCGATAAACGAAACTAAAACATTTTCATCGTTAATTACGCATAAATTAATACAAATTTCAGTATTTTTTTCATAATTAAACATTTTCAAATCGTTTACTTTAGAGAAAATTTAGCTCGATACGAAAAAGAGTAAACAACTCTCATTAGAGTTTATAAACGCAAACGAAACTATGAAAATTCAACAAGATTTTTTTTAATACACGATTTCTAAAAAAGCATTTGAAAATGATCATCGACACTTTATTATTATTATTATTATTATTATTATTATTATTATGGCGACATTTTTAATCATCGACGATATCTGAAAATTTTCATATCGCTGAAAAAAAATCGATCGCTTGTTTTCCGTGCGCCTTTTATTCTCGACTATATTGAAATAGAATGAAATGAAAAAGAAAAACATCTCATTGTGTATACGAAAAGAGAGGGGACAGGGGCAGTGGGGGCGGTGGAAAAAAGAAAATGGTCTTCGGGAAAATTTTGTCATTCGCGCGAAATAAATTCGGGTCAATGTTATTCGGTCGCAAGTGCGATTTTCCAGAACTATCATTTTTTTTTCCGAGAAGAAAAACGTCACAATTTTCCCAGAGTGTCGGTTCTGTACCGTTTTTTTCACATCTGAAAATTATTTTTTCATTTTATAAATATTAGAAAACGGTCTAATTTGAATGCGAAACGTATGAACAAGCGATAAAATTCGCGAGCGAATCTTAAATAATGCAACGGATGATTCAAAAATTACCGGACAATTTAAAAATAAATTAGACATTTTTACTATTTTTAATTAAAAATAGTTTTGTAAATGATATAATATATTTGATATATTTTTCTATTAATATGTATAAATGCGCATTCGTTACATAAAACATATTCCATCATAAATTTAATCAGTAAAATCGAAATATTTTTTCGTGCGGTTTTTGCGGTATTTTTGCGTATTTATATATAGAATAATATCGTGTTATATAAAATAAAATAAAAAAAGATCGAGAAAATATATTAATATACGTGTTTATTTCGGAAAATATATAACATATATATGACAAATCTATTGTAGACCACAAATAATCTAATAAAGGCCATTCGTGACCTCACGAATAAGAATCACAAATATTACGTTTTGAGAACCGCTGGATTGTGATATATATTTCTAAGAATGGATAATTCGTATATATTTTTTACTTTAGGTAATTTAGGTCATAATAACAATGGTAATAAATATTTTTATATACGCAGACTATTAACGTCAGATAATTATTCCTGGACGTCGAGACAAATATAAGGATAATTTTTTTTTTACAACTAATATCTAAAATATCTATTTTATGATAATATTAAAATTGTGAATGTGGATTTTACGATGGAATCGTAAAAGAAGTTTTTGAGCACCGTTTTCGTTTCTAGTTATTATAATATAATGTTAGAATTCAGTTATGAGTTTTATGTTTATTATATTAAAAATCATATAAATGTATGCAATTGGCACGGAATATTTTCTTTGCAATATAATAAAATAATTATTTATATATTTTAAGAGAATTATTCAGTAAATAATATCTTCATAATTTTTATATAATTTAATTATCACTTAACAAATTAAATTTCACATATATATATTTTTTAATAATATTGTCTTGTTAAATATATATATTAACCGGTTTAACTGCTTTAAATTTGTATTGCAATAAACTCGTGTAAAAATAACAGGATAACATTTTTATTTTACGGTAATTTTTAGTTGTAACAATTAATCGATATTTAAATTAAAATGTTAACAATAAATAAAGATTTTCAATTAACACATTATTCATCGATTAATCATTATTATTAAAGTATCAAAAATATTTTGAAATATTAATTTTAAACATAGCTTTAATTAAAATTTATCGTATTTTATTAATAATTTAAATTATGATATTTCATTTATGTGTGTGTGTGTTTAATAAAATATTGAAATTTCAAGCATTATGCAATGGCTTTTAATTATAATAATTTTATTTTCGTATTCAACATTTACATTGTAATTATTTACGGTAAATTTTATCTTTCTATTAAAATAAATAAAATAATTTTATTTCTTAATTCATACAAACGGAAAGAATTTAATATAAATATCATATTCATGTCCTAATAACCTCTTTTAATCTAATATAATTAATGTATTATATTATTTAAATAATGTGTAATATGTTATTTATTAAAATAATTATTTTTAATATTTTTAAATTATTATTTAATACATTGTTAACGTAAAAATTTTAACATTAAATTATATATATATTTTTTTTTGTAATTCAATATTTTTAGTTTATCACTGCATATTTAAGTATTAACAGCGACCGCAAATCGCCGATTGAATACCGCTGACGTTACGCGCGCACTTCGCAAACGTCTCGAGCATTATTAGTGGAAATGCATAATAAATTTTTAACATGTCTCGCATTTGAAAATGTATTTTAATTCAGCCGAACATGCGCGAATATTTGAATTTGTCGCTTTCATAAAATCGCTCGTTCGCGGAAATGGCCGTTTTACAAGAATTATTATGGCCAATTTTGCGAAACGTGAATAGTTTCTAGTGCTATATAATAATTTAAAAAATACACACACACACACATATATATATATATATATATATATACATACATTTTTCGGATCTTATTTTCCATAATAGACTAGAAAATGATATAAATCACAAGTAGCGATGGTGGAATTTTAACCGAAATTTTATTGAAACTCATTCAAGTTATAGAGAAGAAAACACTTGATTTATGAACGAGTTAGCTTTAAACTATTCTATTTCTTGCTTTAAATTTGTTCAACGATCTGGATAATCTGTTAAATTTATCACTTTCTAGAGTTTTTCTTATATATCATATATATAAGAATATAATATATAATTATAATTATATACATATGAATATAAATAATATAATTGATTTAAAAATCTGATTTTATATAGCTATTCGGTAAAATCAATCATATTTTTAGCGATACAAATCTTAATTATCGACAACTTTTATTGAGTTTGATGCTATCTTTATTTTAAGTCTCTACATACAATTTTTATATACTCTAAATGAGTATGTATTAATTGTCATAATTAGGTTGTTAATGGAAAAAAGTGATGTCACAAATAACTCAATGAAGTTAAAGTGAACATAACTACTTTGTTATCAGATATCATAGTTAAACAAATGTAATTCAGTAAAATTTAAAATTTCTCATTTTCATTCTATTCTGTATAATTTTTGTTATCCTTGTACATAGATAATAAAATAATCGTAAAATGTATTATTTAAAATAAATGAGCAATCTTGTTACATATAATTTATTTTTTTTTTTGAAGTAATTAATTTGAACTGCGATTTCGATTGTCTTATTAAATTAAATATGATTATAATAAAAAAAAAATCCTTATTCTATTCCAAATATCAAACAATCAATAAAGAATAATATATAATTCTTGATTTATTTACATACAAAATGACCTGATTTGTGGCAAAAACAGCTACACGTATTTTACTCAAATTCATTTTATACGTTCTACTTCAAAATTCAGTGAATAATTCATATTCATCTGATATAGAAAAATGTGATTTTCTTCATATCTTCAAACTGAAACTTTCGCATAAAGTACAAAAATTCGAATCTATATGTCGATAATACAACATTGAAAAGTAAACAATCTTTAAAGAAACTTCAACAATAATAATAATAATAATATATCGCAATAGAAAAATGATTACTATATACGAATTGAAATAAATATCGATTCAAATATTATTCAACCAATATATATATATATATATATATATATATATATTTTTTTTTTTAATTAAAATGATAAAATATAGATCATCGTAGACTATCTACGATATTCCACAGGATATTATCAAGTCGTAAGGATATATATATATATATATATATATATATATATATATAATATGTAAAACGCGTAAACGAGTTCAGTTCCGTTTGATTCACAGAGGCGTGAGCACGTCTCGTTTTCGCATTTTGAAATGTTCGCGTCGACTTCGCGATCTTTACGTAGAAAATTTCGTATATTTTCATGAAATAACGGAAAAACGTTTTCCAAATTTTCGCACGATTTTATTCATTAAAAAAAAAATAAATAAATTTACATCATTGTGTTTTTATTTATATAAATATATATTTATATTTATATATTTATATTTATAAATATATTTGATTATTTGCGTTTTTTTTTTAATTTTTATTTTGGCAATAAGTTTTTCTTTGAAAAAGTTTCGATCGTATGTAAAGAAAGTTTTTTCATTTTTAAATTTGGTTTTATTTTATTTTGTTCTGTATTAATTTTTGATGTTTCATATCGTATTTTAATTTTGTTGTTGTTGTATCAATGATTACGTTGCATAATATGAATGTAAGTATTTTTTTATTTATATTTCTTTTTGAGTAAATATTTTTATGTAAGATTTTTTTTTGATATTGGAAAAATTGTATTATATATATATTTAAAGGTAATAATATGAATGAAATAATTTTATTTTATAATATTTAATTCGTATAAAATAGTTCAATTCTATATCAAATTGTATTTAAAACTTTTTTATATATATCAAATTTAACTTTTCAAACATTTAAAAAGTCATAAATAATAGAAATTTTATATACAATTTATCTTTATAAATTAATAAAATATATCCAAATTAAAGTAAAATATCATTAATATGTATATATTTTCAATGTATTAATATTTTTTGACTCGTTAAACAAACCTTTTTTTTAACATAAAATAATAATCTAAATATTAACTATAAATAATATATTAAAAAAAAATTAACGTAAACATGTTGTATTTTCAGCTGACGTTTAATGAATTAACTCATAACAGGTGTTTTGTGCGATAAATCATTTTAATTTTTGATAATTAAGTGTTGATTTATATTGATATTTTAATATTAATATATATTATTAATAGATGTTAAATTAGTTCATTATCATATTAATCGTTTATTTTATGTATAAATATATCTTAATAAAAAAAAAAACAACAATGAATGCTAATTTTAAAAATTTTCACATTACTTAGATAAAGTTTAAACAATAATGAAAATAATTAGCGTCAATTAGATATGGAAATACATAGCTAAAAGTGAATGAATATTTATATATTGAAAACAATAGTTTAGAATAAATAACGTTTTAAACGGATATAGTTTAATAATATTTTAATATATTTTTTTCGAAAGCGAATCGCGAATTCGTAATTGAAAAAAATAAACTTTTATAAAGTAAAGTATGATAATTTTAACTGAAAACAAAAAAAAATAAATAAAAAAATGTTCTATTTATATACATTTTCGCGAACCTTTTCTAATTAAATATACATAAAGTTTCGTATACGCGAATCGTGTTTGTTGTGTTTTTAATTGCAAAGTTAAATTAAAAACGTTCTTTTGTAGTGAATAAAGTAATGATGTTTTTCTGCTTTTGCAACTTATTTAATTATGTATTCCGCATTAAGCAGTGATTAGAAAATATTACGAATAAATTATATATAAAATATTTCCATATATCTTTATTTAGATTTTTTATTGAAATTTATTTTTTTTTTTGGTTAAAATAATTTGTTTAAAATATATATATATATATATATACAGAATAAAATCATTTATATATAAATTGATTAATTTAATTATTATTTTGCAATATATAAATTATATTAAAATTATTTAAATACTAATATATTTTTTAAAAAATAGATGATATAATACGATTTTAATTATAATAATAGATTAATGAGATATATTCAATAATATAATTAACATGTCATGATTTCATATCCCAAAAGAATAATTCTAATTTTCATCTTATTTTGATAATTGTATTATTCATTATATAAATATAATAATAATCTGAAAGTATATTAATTTGAAATATTTTAAAAGTAATTAATTTATTTTATAAATAAGCTATAAAATTTTTCGCAAAAAAATCAATAAAATATTAATCGAATATTTATTTAAAAATATATTCTCAAATATATATATATATATATATATATATATATATATATATATATATATATATATATATATATATATTATAGGAAAATAACATATAAATTTTCCGCAAATTATTTCGCCTCATTTTAATTATAATTTAATTCACGCAATTCGTTGACAACTCGAATTTCGATTAATTCACCAACTTATTTACAATATAATATAATATAATATTTCTCGAGACAAAGGATTCGTTGTTGTTATTTTTATTTTATTTTTTTTTGTTCTTCCTACAATGACGATAAATAAGTATTTATCAATTTATCAGGATTTTCGTCTACGATTTTAAATAACGACGCGCAAATATAGCGCAAAGTTTACAAATTGACTGAAAATTTTCGCGATACGTTTTCACCGGTGACGTCAACGCGTCGGAAAATTCTCGATTTTTCTTCTAATTTTCTACCGCATCGGATCGCTCATTTTTTATATTATTATTATTATTATTATTATTATTATTATTATTATTATTATTATTATTATTAGAAGTAGTATTTTATAAAGTTATATTTTTCATTACGAATTTAAATTTTTTTCTCGGTCCATTTTATATGTTGATTCGATTTTATATAACTATTGTTTTTATAAAAGATCCATTTTTGATTATTTTATATGAAATGCGTATTTCGTTCGCACGTCTTTTTTTCTCTAAAAAGCTTTAATAATCAATCTTTTTGTTTTTGGAATGCTATATTTCAGCTATTGTTTTCATTGAATTTTTTTATTCGTAATGTAGAACAATGAACGGAAAATAAAATTCACGTAGTATGAAAAATAGTTTAAATAAATAAAAGCTTCATTTTTAATGCTGATTTACTTTTTTGATAAAAATAACTATACTATATTTTTTTGTGATAGAGTAGTGTAATATTTTTTTAATATATTTAATTTAATGGAAAAAAATATTAATATAATCTAATATTAGAAAATAGCTAGTTTTGTGTTTAAATTATTTTATATCATACATGTATTATTTTTAATATTATATATATATATATATATATATATATATATATATATATATATATATATATATATATATATATATATTGAATGTGTTAGTAAAATAAATTAAATGAATCAGAATTTTAATGACAAAATGTGTATAAAATAATGTTTAATACAAACGACTTTATTTGATGAAAATACTACCCGTTTTGTTATAATTTAATAATTTTAAGATAAATATTTGTCTAGTAATTTTAAGACTATTATTTTTATAATTGAATGGAAATATTTTGAACGCAGTCTATAATTTAAAGAAAACAATCCTCTTAACTATCGTCGGAAAATTGCATAGATAAAAATAGCGGAAAATTTGCTCTGCATCATTTTTTCCGCAGAAGAATATAATAATATTATATTATTATACTTTGATTTAGCGCCATTCAAAGTGAATTAAATTTTTCAAAATAGAGAAGAAAATTGAATACTACACGCTAATCGAAGTATGTCGAAGTGTATTATTTAAATAATTGCTTCAGATATGAAGATCTTCAGGCCGTTTTCAAACGATATCCTTGAAAGGACTATTCGTAAGGATAAAACAAGAAAGACACGAGATTGAATCCAATACGAGAAGTTTTAATTAAATAAATTAAATTAAAACGAACCCATACCGCGTTTTCCTTTTCGTCATATATATTATAATATGAAATTTTAGCTTTCGAGTCCTGGGTTTAATTTTACACGTTTTATAACGCGATTTTTTTTTCTTCTGTTCATTATAAAGGTAAAAACGTTTAAAACTTCCGAATGCATTTTGTGTGTGTGTGTGTGTGTGTGTATGTATAATTGTGGGAAAATAAAAAAGGTTTCGTTTTTATTTTTTTCCGTTATACCTTTACTTCCCTTTTTCGGATTTATGTGTGTTTTTTCCGAGTACTTTTTTTATGAGTCGAATGAAACGTAGTTTACGTTTGAATTAGTGGGTAAATTTTGGGTTTATTCTTATGTAGTTTAATCGAAACGTTGCTTAGCATGCGGAAAATAAAATAAAATAAATTATTTGAGTACTCTAAAAAAATGACAAGATATATATTATAATTATGTTCGTAATAAAATTAAGAATTTTTATACTATAATATGAAGATAAATTGATAAAAATAATATTTCAAGATATACCCAAGATCTTATATATTATAAAGGACTTATAAATTATAATTTAAAAAAATATATAGTACAACATGAAACAATTTTTCATAAGTTAAATTATTTTATGTAAAATAATCAGAGCAAATTCAACTTTAAAATAGCTTATAAAATATATATCATATGTAGTAAAATAAATAAGCAGCAAAATGTGTTATTATAAAATTACCGAAAACACCTTTATATAATAACTATTATAATTTAAAATATATAATATATAATAGAAAAGCCATTCTTTTTCTACTACAAAGATATATATATATATATATATATATATATATATATATATATATATATATATATATGAAAATATATTCAACATTATCATACGATTTAGCAAGTAAAATAAAGAGATGCTCTGTATAAAATGATGGTTATACACTTTTTACGATATATTTCCATTTTTTTATTATATATATATTATATATATATACTCTTTGATCTTAGATTGCCTTTGAAAAAATATGAAATTTTATTTCAAACACTCTGTATATATTATCGAAAGCTCAAAGACTAAGTGTAAATAACTTTATTGTTCAGATTGACATGTCGCAAACAATTCTCAATTGAAATGTAACATATTTTCTATCGTTCTAATTTTAACCATAATTCATGTCATTATTAATGTATATATATATATATATATATATATATATATATAAACCACTTTTCAGTTTAATTCAATCGTTTCATTGTAAAGTCATTTTGAATAGCAAAATCTTGGTCCGTGTGATATTTTACATTGTATAAATTGAATTATGCGAATTCTATTCATTTTTGATATATTGAAGTCGATTTCAAAACGTTTTCGGTCTTCAGAGTAATAAATATTTGGTTATCTAGATAGATTGGTTTTTCCGTTCTTCTAGGAAATCTATTCGAGTTATTCGATGATAATGTTATAAAATATATTCTATATTTTTATTATTTTATAAATCGTATTTTTCGATGAATACAGGATGAAATTGAAATGTAAAATTAACTATATTTAAATTATATTGAAATTGAAGAAAATCGAATTCTAAATCAAATCAATCTTTTATATTATTAAGCCTTGAGATTTAATCGTTTCTAAGATTTGACTGCGATTTTCTTCGATTTTCCCCAGCATCTATTTTGACTGGCTGCAGCTGTGCCCCAGTTTTCCTTTAATTTTAATATGATCCGTGTATACCTTTTCATTTTATCTCCCATTTAAGTTTAGATTTACATCATAGCTTCCTGGATTCAACGATATCCCTAATTATATTCCGGATTTATCATCCATTTATAACAGTAAACGCGACTTATGTTAGATACTCTAATTATTCTACATTACAGCCTTCGATAATTTGTATATTAATACAATTATTATTATATAATTATCATTTATTTTATTTTTATATCAATATTGTAAATATTAAAAATAATATAAATAATGATATTGCATTCTTAATTATAATACAATAAATCATTTAAATCTCATTTTACGCAACAGATTCATTGCTAAAAATATATGGAAATACAGTTTGCGTAAAATAAAATATAAATTTTCTTAGAAAATTAAAAAGAATATCTAAAATATAATGCAAATTAAATGTATATAATTAATCAATTATTAATTCTGAATAAAATAATTTTACAATGCGAAATATTTTAGTATAAAAATATAATAAAAAAATAACGTTACAATTTTCTTAGATATAATTTATGGAATATTGTTAATACTGAAATTTTCCAAATGTGAAAATTACAAATTAAATAGCACATTGTTATATCAGAAGTGTGCATTTTCAAACAATGATCGATTAGCATAAATTTTTAGCTTGTAAACATATTGCGTTATTATAATAAATTAACCGCAAAACGTTACAGCAATAAACCGAACTGTTTAAAACAATATGAAAATCGTCAAAATCAATTTATTTTACTTTATATACGTTTTTGTATATAAATATGTCTTTTTAATACTTGACATTGTTATTGTTTTATTGATTGAATTTATGTTTTTATATATAGATGAATGATCCAATATAAAATACGAAATTTAAATTAAATCATAGTACATATAATATTTGAATATAGTTAATTATAAATTTTAGTGCAGTCGTGTTCAATTATTTACGTTTTCGGTTCGCGTTTATATATTGTATATATTATTCATATTGTAATGTAGTAAATTAACACCTTATACATTGAACACATTTTACCTCAAATATTGAACACCTTTTTATTTTAAATATTGAACGCTTATTTTTATATATTGCTCATAAAAATATTTGTTTATAATGGAATACTTGAATATATTATTTATATTTGAATTAAACCTTTACACATGTTTTATTATAAATTATATTGTCGAGTTGTAATTCACGAATGATTTCTATTCAAACTTTGACTTTTATCACAATAAACAGACAACGTAACTAAAACAAAAATAGCTTAAAAATAATAAGCAATAGATGTGCTATTAAAATAATAATATATTTAATTTATCGTTAATTTCATTGCTGGCGCCAACACATTATTTAGTCTTGTGTTTTTAGCGTGATGATGGGTAATTTTCATTTTATAAATGATACACCTATTTTTTTCACTTTTGGTTAATAATGTTGATTTATAGAGCACATTTAAGAAAAATGAATACAAAGAGAAAGCACAATGAGGTTGTATTAGCTGATAAAATATCTGATTTAAAAGGCTTGGCTCATGTAATATCTGTGCATGTGTTAAAAATATTCGGTCTCTATTAATACTATTATTAGCTAGAAACATAATAAATAATCTAGTAAATGTGTGATATAACCTAATTAATATAAATGTCAAAGTGATATAGAACACAAAATTTAACTATTTTGTGATTCCAGAATGTTCTGGAATTCTGAAATCCAGAAATTCATTTAGATTGAACAACTTTTGATTTTGAAATTTTCCTGAACACAAGAGATGTTCAATCTGACAAGTATCATTATATTTCGTAAATCTTATATATTATTGTATAAAACACATAATTTCTTCTAGAATGTAATTAAATGACTGAAAAATGTGTGTTGGATTAATAAAAATTAGTAGATATTTCGAATCTTGAAAATGGAGCTTAAGCTTATAAGGACTGAAGCGCCATCAATTTAATTATATAAAGCGATTGTTGATTAATCCGTAAATGTATAAGGTTCGTTATATATATATATATATATATATATATATATTACTTAGTATGTAATTAATTAGTATTTTAATTAAGAATGCTTCACATTATTGAAATAAATTACTTAAGTTGTTTTTATGATCAATATGGCAAATCAAGTATATAAAATCATTCTAATATTTAAATATAAGATTAGAGGAAGTTTATACAATTTGATATTAAAAAATATATATTCTTTTCAAGTGATGCCATTAAAAATATTGGAAAAATTATTATTATTGAAGTGTTTTATTTGTATAAATTTATACGAGTCGAATGTAGTGGATTATTATTAAAAAAATAATAATAATAACGATAAAAATAAAATAATAATTTAACGCTATTCGTGCGACCGGCGTTTTCCAAACAGTCAACTCGTTAAGTTTAAAACCGAGTCGAAGTTAAATTTAATCCGGTCGAAATTGATTGTTAAACTTCTCTCCAAGTTCTCAAATATTTACGTTCACTATTTTAGGTGTTGAAAAGATGGGCGAATGATAAAATTTCAACGACGCACGTCTAATTAGTTTCCTTGTAATTTTGCCGGGAAAATTTCACACTCTGGCTCTATTTTAACCTCCCCCCCCTTCACTTCCCCGACGAGAGCGAAGAAATTACTCGAGAATTTAATATAGATATAAATTTTGTCGCCCGCAGACAACGTGTTATACAATATTTTCATTTGAAGATTTGTCTTCAATTATTACAATTTTTGATAAGTATTTTATAATTTTTTTTTTATTCAGTATTCATCTCTATTTTAATGTTCGCAGCATTAATTTATTTTTTATTTATAGAGAATCAAGTTATCAGTTCTACACATAATAATATTATTATTATTTATTTTAATCAAATATCTAAAATACATCTTCGCTATAAATATTATAAGTGTAAATAGTTAAAAAAAATATATATATTGCAAATAATTTCCTTTTGTAAAGTGGAATTCAAATAATTATAGTTTGGAATTGAATGTATTTGTAATTAAAGGAGTGACTGCTTTTTTTTCCTTATATAGAAAGATTGAATATTGAGAAATTTAAATTGAAAACATTGTCAGATAGCGACTTAATAAATATTTACTAATGCAAATAGAGAAGAAAACGAAAAAAAAAGATCAAATATATGAGTTTTTTTCAATTATAGTAAAGAGGTTTTTTTTTATATATTTTAATTTCGTCGTCGAAATTTAGATATGAAAAAAAATTATATAATATTTATAATGTTATATATGAATGAGATCAGTCTTAAACAAGGCACAAAAGACATGGCGATGAAATAAACGAGTGAAGATTATTATCTTTTCATATTAAAAAAAAAAAGAATATATTATACATTCGTTCAAAAGCGTTAATGAGCATTTTCTGCAGATATGAAAGACACGAACGGTTGAAAGTGGACGAATGAGAAGAAAGAGAAAAAGAAAAAAGAAAAAAAAAGAAGAAGAAAAAAGCAATTACTTCTCACTTCGTAAAACAAGAAAGATTACATCTGATGTGCTGCTAAACAGTGAAAGTATAAAAAAAAATAATATACGTTGAATAGATCTGTTTTTGATTATATGTCGTCTAATGTTTAGAATGGTCGATGGTTTAAAAATTATTATATATTTATTATAATCATGGTTCAAAGTTCAAAACGTAAGGCAGAATTATTTATAATAATTGTCGTAGATTTCTCTAATTTCACATTTTTTATAAATTAAAAAAAAATATTTATACAATTAATTTTTTTTTATATAAATCTTTAAATGTCCAATTTTATTTTCTTTTTTTACGATGTTTGATTTGAAAAATTGCATTTTCATATATTTATTATTTAATTAATAATTTTGCATTTTTTCCTTGGAAAATTTACATTTTCCTTTTAAACGTTCATAAAGAAAATATATTTTTCTCAATTATTATTCCATTTGCGGTGCATCTTTTTATTATATACAATTTAATATGTAGTATAAAACTCGATATAATATATCAACGTTTTCTAGAAAAACTAGAAAAATCACTTTATAATACGTAATAATAAGTGAATAATATATAAAAAAACTATTATTACGATATTTTATTATTCTCAGTCGAGAATTAACACTCCATAGATGGAAAAAAATAATACATTAAAATAAAAATATATACTATATATACTTAACACAAACGCCAAATGGAAAATCGCCAAAATAAAATACACAAAAGTAATTTTATCTCAAATACGTGTATATATATATATATATATATATATATATATATATATATAATATTTTCATGTATAAATCCGGTAAAAGTTCATATAGATTTTTCTTGTTTTTTTCTTGTTTTTTTCTTTCTTTTTTATTCTAACGTAGTAAATTTTGGCTTGTTAAAACCGCGCATAGATCACTGACTAATCCTAAACGCGCATTTCGCCAAAGAAGAAATTTATCCTTTTATATTTATTATTATTGCTTTAAAGTTGGTCGAATATCGTCTTTTGAACGTTATAAATATAGTTTTGAAGAAATTACATTTAAAAAATATATATTTAATTTTACAGCGTGAACACGACGTATATCGATTTTATACCCTTTAAATTAGACGCTATTAGATTTTATTACACTTATGTCAGCATTTCTTTCAATCTTCAAAACACTTCTGAAATTAGATCTTTAGATTCTTTTAACGGTGCAATTTAATCTTACCAATGCTAGTAAAGTGACAATCATTTAAGGTTCTTTTTATTTATAGAAAAGGAAAAAAGTCGCACGGGGTCACGTCTGGCGAATATGTAGATTCACATCATTAAAGTGCTGTTGTTTATTTTTTTTGCCAAAAAAAAATGCGATTCGTGAAATGTTGATATTTCGCGTATTATATTTGTGCAATTGGTACAATTTTTATTACACACTTTTATTTAGTTTGTATGTCGGAATGAATTTTTGTAATCGATTTTTAGATCACTTCCAAATATTCAATTGAGTTGAATTTTTTTATACTTGTTCTTTCCTGATGGCAATATATGAATCAATTAATCGATTAATTAGTGGCAATTAATTAATTAAAATTTTGCAGCGATCCTTATGTATTTTTCTTTGTTGCATTGGTAAATATTTTGAGCTATATTGAATGTTTAGTTTCTATATATAAAATTCTTTCAAAAAAGATGAATATTTTTATTATTTTTTAAAAAAATATCGTATATATATATATATATATTTATATATATATATATATATATTAATCATGATATATGTATCTTTCGATCATTGTTTTATAGAGATTTTTCCATATAAACATAATTCTAAAAGGCGACATGTTCTCACGTAAAATCGTGAATTACCAATAGCGATTTGTAGTACATTAAATTGCATTCGTTGCATTGCATCATGTCAACTGTTGCGTTACGCGCGCACAAACTCACACACGGATTAATTATTTCGCCGTAAATAATGCTTAAAGTAATAGTAATTTAATATAACCATATGGTCATCGTATCCGAAACACATATGAATGCGAACCCTGGGTGTCATTGCACATAACAAAAAGAAAATCATATTTTTAGTATATACGTTTTTAAATACGCTTTTTATGATTTGGAAGTACGTCTTTTTCAATGGATATTTGAGATGGACTGGTTTTTTGTTTTCTTTTTATGAAACTCGTTTACCTTAATGACGTTTAACTAGAATAGTAATTTACGAGTTTTTTGTAATTAATCATTACTAAAGATCATACATAATATACATATATATATATATATATATATATATATATATATATATATATATATATATAATATTATTAAAATCATTAATGTCGGGAGTTTCTTTTATATCGATTCAAATCACCGGGTTTGTGCTTTCTTTGAATTTTTAATTAAAAGTTCGTCGTTTTAACGCTTCTTTTCCAGTGAAACTGTGTCATACATAATGAAAAAACAAGCGGTGACACTCTGGGTACGAAACTGGGAATATAGTTGTCCATTATTTAAAAGTAATAGTTCTGAACTATTTTTATAATAAGTATGCGAATGAGATATTTATATTTTTATAAAACCATGATACTACGAATATATTTTGATATTTTAAATTGATTAATACGTATAATAAAATCATTTTATAGTATATTTTTAGAACGTAATATATATTGTAATATTATCAACATAATAAAAACACAATGTAAACATTTGTCCGGAAACATTTGACAAACATCGTAAACGTTAGACAAATTTGACGATCGGCGAGCTAAATTCGATGGAAAAAAAAACAATAACGACATACAGTCGTATAAAATCTCACGGCGTGGTAACGCATTTGTCGCCGTTAATAGTTGCAAACACGCAGTTTTATGGAGCAATAGCGAAAAGTGCATTTAAAGCGCTCGCAGAACCATATATAAACTTTTATGGCGGACATTGAATAGCAAAGCTTCTGTCATTTATGCAATTGTTCCGCGAAAAGATTCCAAAAATTCATATAAAAAATTATTTCAAATTAATTTTTATAATTATTATATTCATATAATATATTTTTTTTAAATTTAATATTATCGATAGATTATGATTCGAACTAAAATATTATTATTTTCAATAAAAAAATTCATATAAAAAATAATATAATTTAAAGTTGAATTTAATGAAAATAATAATATACCATATATATTTAATATAATAAAAAGAATTTTAAAGAGAATTTAATTAAAAATTTTTTTAAAGAGAATTTTCAAAATTTTTACAGATTGAGAAACCGCGATTCTTTTCACTAAACGACATACGGTCAATAAAATTGCAACACGATTATAACTTTATTTTTAAATATAATATTTTTCTATAAAATAATATATTTTTATGATGTTTTACGATCTCGATAAATTAATATATAGTAAATAATAACGAATATGCTTCATTGATAAATTAATTAAATTTTATTAATATATATATATATATATATATATATATATATATATATATATATATATATACATTATTATAATATATTTATATTAAATATAGCATAAAAATTGAATTAATATTTTATATATAATATATATTTTAAATATAATTTATAATACTTAATACATGACAGTTAAAATTTATATACCTGACATATACAGATTATAGTATTATAACGCACCGACAATACTGATTCAACTGTCAAAAACATTTATATGTGAATAACAAACGTTCATAAATTTAATACAACTACACATTCGAGTATTTCCAAATATATTATATTAATATATAAATACTATATCGTAATATCTAATGAAGATATTTGATAAATTTGTATGATAATTGTAAGAAAAGTTCGACTATTTACCATCGTCGCGCAAGAATTTAACACGTCGATCGACTTGATTAAAAACGGTATTAAATGTTATTTATATCAGAAATTTCTATATAACGGTTTAACGAAATGTCGGTACGTGTTAGAAATCATAATATTATGATGTAAATAATTAATGATTCATGAACATACACACGTTCACAATGTATTTTCTATAAACCGTTAGTATAATATAATAGAAGCGAAATGTGCGAATCATGACTTGAATTGATACTATTTTGCACGTTTCGTAATTGATAATTATTTATATTTTAAACAATATCGTATTGTATTTAATTATTATTTTAAAATGTATGATATTGAAATATTCGATACATTTATGAAATATATATTTTTTTTTGGCATTAAATCGTGTAATTGAGCGATATAATATATTGACTTAAAATAATTAAAAGACATGTTTCGTATGAGTCATATGTGATAAAAAGTGTGGGAATTGCAATGAAGGCATTTTATATATATTTTTCAAGGCTGTCTTTGACATTATCAACGCGAAAAACGTTTCCAAATGAGTCCACTTTGGAATTACAATAAGTCGTTGAATATATATATATATATATATATATATATATATATATATATACATATATATGTATTTTTTTTATATTCTTATACTAGAAATCGATGCAAAATTAGACAAAAAAAACAGTCAGTATGGTTCTTAGATAACGCAGAAGTCAGTGTGAGATAACGAGGGTTGAAAATATCGTCGGAAAAGTCTAGTGCGAAAAAAATCGAAGAGATTTTCCACTAGAGAGTGAGAGAGAGAGAGAGAAGGTTTAAAAATAGAATTCTTTTAAAATTGCAGTATATACAGGGTGTACGCTGTCAAAAAAAAAAGACGATAGTAACAGGATCATGGTGTGAGTTAAGGGTTGAAGAGTATCAATATGCGATTTACGAACGCGTCAGTTTAAAAATCTAATAAAATTGAAATTTAAAAGATCCAATATTGAAAGTTTTGTTTGACGCATAAAATATGGAAAATAGCGACCGATATTAAAAATCGTGATTAATCTATGTATTTTTTTTTTTTTTGAAAGAAAAATGGATTTTTTTATAGTTTTATTGATGTGTTTGATATCCTTAATGGTGGTGGTGGTTAAGTGTTTTGTTATCGTAATTCGGTTCCGGGTTCATATTCGAACCCAAGGTGTCACGTATATCGATGTTTACATCGCGTAATACGGTAATATAATATATATGGCTTATCGTTCGTAAACAAAGGTTAAGGTTGAATAACGAGACTCGAATATATATATATATATATATATATATATATATATATATATATATATATATGACATATTTAGAACTTATATTAGTTAAAGTTTATAAGTTATATTTATTCAAGAAATTTGTGTAATTTTTATATTGAATTTTAATAAAATTCAAATTATACATTTCACTATTTTATTTTTTATTATTTTCAGATTTTGATCAATTTTTCATTACTAAATATATTTTATAATACATATTTTTAATAAAAAATATAATTCAAATGTAAATATATCTAATATATAAATTCAATATATTTGAATTTTATTCAATATCAGTCTTTGGATTTTTTTATAACGTCGTTAAATCCTAGAATTTTTTAAAATATTATATATTCTATATTAATGCAGATCTTTGAAACCGGTTCTTTTATATATAATATTTCCGGTAAAAATTTTGAATATTTCCAAAGTGAAATTTTCCTCTGACAAGTCAAATGAAAGAAAGAATTACGATTGTTGAATTGAAAGATGAACTTAATGGAAAAATATTGTTCCACATTATTTTTGGAAAAATTGAAAAATTTTTAGAATATTTTTTTTTATGAATAAATTAGTAACGATATATATATATATATATATATATATATATATATATATATATATATATATATATATATATTCTGAATAGTCAAAAGCGTTTTTATCTTAACGACTTCTTTGTGAAAGAAAAACGATGAAAACTAACGTAAAATAATTGAAAAAAAAGTGGAATTAAATTCGACTGAATACGAATTTCTCTGTTGGTGAACCGAATTCGGAGAAATAAATTTTATATGTAGAAGATTTCTTCAAATTACTATTTTTAACAAAGAAATCGATGTTTTTAAAGTCGAGATATAAACAATTCTAAGAATAACGGTAAAAAATTACAGAAAATAGGACGAATTCAGTACAATTTCGAATGAACGTCCTTTCTAATAATATTTTCAGCTCTACAAGATTAATATAATACCAAAAAAAGTTTTCATTCTTTGCAAAAATATGAACGTTTTAAAAAGAATGTAAAATTTTTGAAAAAAAAATTAAACAAATTTATTTTGCATACGAATTTTATATAAATATCTGAATCAATTTTCTAAATTACTATTCTTCGTAAAGATATCGATTTTTTTTAGAGTCGAAATGGAAGTAATTCTTAGAAAAAATGGTAAAAATGATAACGAAATCACTGAAAACAGGACGAATTCTTACGATTTTGGATGAATATCCATGTAATATCAGTAATATATTCATTTTTATATGTATAAATATACAATATATGGTATGTGAAAATATTTAGATATATATAATTGGATATTAAAGTAAACAATAACACATTAAACACACCGTAAACTTTATATACCGAACACTAAACTTTAAGAGTTTATATTTGATTTTAGCAATCGTAACATGCATAATATTTAGATTATTATTATTTTTTTTATCTATCTTCAACATTTTAGTATTGATCAGTGACGTTACTAGGACACGGTGAAATGTATATATATAATATTATATAAAAAAAATCATATATTTTTGACGTTATGATTCGACATTTGAATTATATAACAAAATATATGAGTTTTAAATTTGCTTCATATGAATAGTATATTAATAAGTGATGTTACTAAGTATCGCAGTGACACATCGGGATTTTTCACAGTTGAAAGCCATTGATGTAATTTGATCCGTTAATCACAAGATGAAGTCAATAGTGATCGATTATCGCTTCGTACCCAAAGTGTCATAACGATCATAAATAAACAATACGACGTTTATATGTGTATACTTAAAAAAAAAAAAAAGAATAAAAACGGGTCAACGTTTCTATTTACCGATTTTTTAATGATTTTAAAATATTCATTATATTAGTATTGTGTGTGGATTTCAGTGAGGAAAATGCAGTTTTCAATTTTAACACGAGTGTTTTTCCACCGTTTTACAATATAACGAGATAAAACGCGGTCCATTTTTGAATTGATTCCGTTTAAGTGAATTAGAAGTAATGGCCGTCGAATGCGAAACACTTTGCATTTTCCAGTTGGAAAACACGTTCAAAAAAAAAAACAAAAAAAAAACGGACTTAATCGAATTTTGCAAGTCGTTAACGTGTCGAGATTTAAACTGGCGCCTTGTAACCCAGTTTAAAGAATTTAAAACGTATTTTTATATTAAGAATTTTTTAGTTAATCGCATTCGTATATATAATTATATATAATATTACTTATGAAAAGATGATACACGAATATATTAATATTTAGACAAACGATATTTTTTTTAATTGACTATATCGAATAAAAATATATGAAGGTAAGTCTTATTAGGGTAAACAGTGATAATAATTGGTTTAATTGCAGATAATTCATATGAAGTCATATATAATCGTATGAGTATTTTTTTCAAAAACGTTATGAACAATAAATGAAACTAAATTCTTTAATACGATATAAAATATATGAAATTGCAGAAAAGAAAAATCAAAAAATAGATAAGAAAATCGCTCGTGTAAAGTTGGAATCGTTTGAAAATGAAATCATATTTTTTTTTCAAAAGATTTTCACTATAGATATAATGATCTATAGGGAAAATAAATTTTAATCGTACCATAAAAACAAAAATGAATACTAATCGATTAAATTGAATTCGTGTAATAAAAAAAATCTAAAAATTGACATATCATAAGTCGGTTATACAAAGTTTTTGTTCAAATATTATATCAAAATATGCACTCCTGATAGAAAAATATAATGCTTATAGGATTATTTCTTTTTTTGTTCCTCGATCTAATAGCGAATTTATATGATGAAAACGTTCTTCTATAAAAAAAAAAAATATATATATCTTATAACATTGAAAATATACGGTCAATTCGAACACATCAACAAGAATTCATCGGATTAATTCAAATAAAATTCTCATTGTCATATGAAATATAATATTCTTATCGCTAATGGACATTTTATCATTTATCTAATCGATTACTCTCGTTTTCGCTTGTTATATTTCGACGATGATCTATTTTATACCTAAAATTTGCATATTTTTTTTACACTGTTATCTTTGATTACGAATATAAAGCTACTTTATTACACTAATACTTTTTACATATAAAATTATTATCTATCATACATATGATAAAAAAAAAATATATATATATTATATATATAAAAAAGAAGTATTACAATCATATATACCGAGTATTTAATCGTAAATTAGTACATTTATATACTTAATATATTGAATATTCAATAATAAATATGTATTAAAAAAAAATTTGCTCGTTTCTTTAAGCCATTATCGTTTTTACATATAAATATCAAACGTAGAAAATAATATGCGACGAGGATCGAGTTTTAATATATATTTTATTATATATATATATCCTATATGAACTTTATAAGCTCGGTATTTTCAGTATAATTCTGATATACTATTATAATGCGATATTTTTTTTACACGGTTTTTACGAAAATGAACCGAAAAAAAAATGAGTTAATGTATGTGATTTCGGTTGGAAGAGAGCAATAATCGACAGATTCCACAATCGTATATCAAGTTTTATTATTGATATATCAAGCTGTGCTCGCTTATAATGTTATTTTGGGGATGAAATTATATATTTATTTATATAGTGATTGGGGATGATTTAGGGTGAATATGAGTAAATCTTTTGGCTGTTGGGGTCTGTGAAATTTTTGTGATTTTTCTACGATAAAATATATTTTAAATGATTTATACATTTTTTTGATGATAATTTCGATCTACAAAATCATTTATCATATTGTTTAAATATTATATATATTTTAATTATAATGAAATTTTGGTATTAAAATACACAGTTTTAAAAATAAACATGAAAAAAAATATTTTCTTTCGGCAAAAATATATTTTTCATTCATATTCTTCAACGGCCGGTGCATCATATAATATTTATAATAGTACAGCGGTCTTGTTATTAGGTCAACAAAATATAAAACATGATTTCGGGAAATGAATCTCCACGTCGATTTCATATATAGACACACACATATATATATATATTTTTACTAACCATTGTTAGCATTTTCACCAGGAAAAATCGGGTTAAGAAAAACAAACCGGGTCAGACATAGTATTAAGCTTTTCCTTTTATGAGCGTACGTGTCGCAACTTAACGTACGGATGATTCTAAAGTTTTCCTTTTATTTTTTTTTATCACACATCCGTATATATTTTTTCAGCTTTTTTCATATTATCTTTATATGGAAATGGATGTTAAAAAAATAATGTATTATTCGCTCGTAGAACCAATATATATATATATATATATATATATATATATATATATATAATGTATTTCGTATGCAACAAAATTAAACGGCGAACGATGAAAAACGCTGAAAATCGAGTGCTGAAAAAAAAAGAAAATATACGTTCTGACGTCAATATTGATAAATAAAAAGACGTATCGTCGAATCGACAGGTGTTGTAAATTTGCACGATAATTTACGAGCGTTTCTAAATTCGAAATCACTTCGAACGTTACTCGAGCACACGCGTACAAACACACTGTGGGTTTACATTTGAAATCTGTATATATATATATATATATATATATATATATATATATATATATATATATATATATATATATATATATATATTTGTTTATAATATTAATTAAATAATATTTGTGCGATATTTTTCAATAAATATTAGCATTCATCTCGGATAAACTAATTTAATCCCTGAATTAATGCGAATATTTTTCATTAATAATTTTATTTATTATCATATATGAATATACGTTTCGCAATTTTATGCTTAATTAGTTTCGTGTCATCGAATAAATACTTGAAATTTTGGCTGTGAGCCTGTTTTTTTTATATTGATATTTATTTCTCTTTAGATTCTGTCATCGAAATAAACGCCGTGAGAAAAGTGATAAAATTTGCATTAGCGAATTTCGCAATTATATATATATATATATATATATATATATATATATATATATATATATATATATGTGTGTTATTCAATAAACAAAAGATGTTTTACATGCCAAAAAGAATACGCAATAATAATAATAATATATTATATATTATTGTATATTAAATAGTGAATATTTTCTTTTGTACGTTTCACAATAGAAACGTCTGTTTTGCTTGTGATGATCGTAAAAATTTCACTCGTTTCAATGTTTGTTTTTACGCGGAAATATTGTATTTATGCGATAAATATATTTTTTTCTTTGAACTATTTGAACGGATCGTAAAAATTGTGAATTATAATATATTAATCGTTTTTATTATAATAATAGTAATATTTTTTTATATAGTGTTATATGCGGAGTTCATAAAAATTTGGTATATTTTGAATAACTTTGGTGGTTAATCATTATATTGATTACACTAGGTGAAAATATTTACATATAAAATTTGTAAAAAAAAATCGTAAAAAATAGAAGTAAAGTTAGGGCATTAATATATAGGTTTTTGAGGATAGTTATTAGTTGAAAAATAGTTTTTGAAATAATATTTTGTAAAGAATACTCGTTGATTTTTAGATCCAGACATTAAAATTTATATTATTTTAATAAGATGTTGATAAATCGAATACTTCAGAAGGTATTAATAAATCTAGGTGTGATTTAGATTTAGATTTGGCAACTCGACTTTTATAAAATAAAAGATATATTATATAAGTTTTAGTTAAAAATAATCATATATAATATAATGTCGTTTTTTGATATCAAAAAAGTATTTTATTAAAGATTTTCTTGATACTACGATAAATCAAGTTTATTTTTATATATGATCAAAAATTTTATAGCAAATTGTTTTTTTTAAATGACATAATTAATGTATATATATATATATATATATATATATATATATATATATATATATATATATATATATATATATATATATTAAATATTTTTATGATTACATTAAAAATCTTCTACATATGAATTACAAATTAAGTATCGAACTTGATAAATTTTATTACCATCTTAAATAATATATAATGATAATTTTGCACTACTGACCGCTTTTTTGTTACCACTATCGAATTATATCATATTATATATTACAAATATTGACACGTCAATAATCATAAATTTATATTTATTATATTTTATACACATACACATAATATATACGATTAGCTATTTAATATTCAAAAACGTGATCGTATAAATTTCGTAACTATTGCCCGTTATGAACATTACTAACCGTTTATTACGAGACTCGGAATCTATAAAGATGTCAGTTAAGATGACTGACTATTCATAACAATCGACGGTAACTGGATATGATGTTTTACGTAGTTAAAGGCTATTGTTTGTTTTTTTTTTGTATATATTTATTTATTTATATATTATCTATATAAGAATTGTTACACGGGATCATTAAAGTTCGAACATGTATTGTAGAAGAATACGAAATCGAACAGAAAAAGGTCTCGCCAAAATTGGACACGTTTTCTACAATATAACATATAGTCAAGTATAAAATGATTGCATATTATGAGATGTCTACTAAAAAAAATAATCAATTTTATAGATATGATAAATGTCAGATGAATAGTGGTTGTAGTTATATATATAATAACGATTTTATAAATCATGATCAGTTGAATTTAGTATTTGTTCATTGATTTAAAAAAAGATTTATGAGATGAGTGAATGAAATGTATAAAATTTATAAAAAAAAAACAATATACTCTAAATTTAAAACATAAGAACATTTCGTGTGGAATCTATTAAAATATAATAGTAATCAATTGATTATAGAGGATAAAATTATAGATGGTAATAATCTGTGTGAAAAAATAGGAAAAAGATTAGAATCTTTCTATAGAGTTCAGAATTTTTCATAATTATTCGAAGAAAAAAATATTCTAAGATAAAAAAAAAAGAATTGTGAATATTGGAAATGAATAAAAAAATCAACTAATATTATTTTTTTAATTGATTTAATAATATCTTGATAATTAACTTTGAAATCATCATCGAATACTATTCTAAACGATCTATTTAAGAACAGATACACATCATATTTTCCACATTATATATTATATATTGCATTTCAGTCAATTTATGCCAAATAAAATTTAATATATCGTGTCGATATTTCTTCATAACGCTGTATATACACTTTGGCTGTTATTTTAACGAGATTTGAAAGCGTGCAGCATTAAACTGGCAATACGAATATTCCATCTGTGTTTAATGTCGTTAATGTTCTATGGTGACATGAAATATATATATATATATATATATATATATATATATATATATATATATATATACGTGTCAACGTCATTTTCGGATGAGTCGTCGTTTGATGGAAAATTTAGTTCGCGTGTAACAAGTGATACGAAATATATGCAAGAAAAAAATATATATCCTATTTATTTTGTGATTTTTCCACCGCCCCCCCCCCCACTCATTTCTCAAAAATGTGTTTTCACGCGCAAGGCGAAAAATCGAAAGTGTGAAATTTTTCCTCAAACATCCATAAATCACTATAATAAACAAGCTGTCAGTGTATCTTCATGCTTATTGCTTCAACAGCTATTTTTTTTTCGGTATCTCACGTATAATTTTCCTATATATAATATTACATATACACATATATTCCAAAATTTTGTGGTTAATATGATATATTTAAAAAAAAATAGCGATTGATTAAAGATTTTAAAAATCAAAATTGATTTTTAAAGTCTTAATATTGAATCATAATTTATGTATTAAATTATAACATATTTTATACAAAAGATTAAAATAGTATATATATATATATATATATATATATATATATATATATATATATATAGAAATTATTATTTCAATTTAAATACTTGTCATATAATAAAATTAATATTTCTATATTTACAATTCAAATTTGTATTCATTTTAATATAACAATAACATTTTGAATATGATATAATAATAAATTGAATTCAAATTATTAACATATATTTTTATATATTTTAAATGAATTATATATAAATAAAATAAATAAATTGTTTAATTATTTTAGATATATTTTTAAAATAATATTACAGAATTATTTTTATTTATTCGATATTAAATTTGAAAATTATTTGTGTTTATGTTTGTCTATTTGTGCATAATTATTTTTAAATATGCATGTCACACGATGAAATATATAATTCGGTCAATTTAAAAATTATAACGGGAAAAAATTTGTAAATTTTCATTTAATTGAAATTTTCTCAATTTTTCACATTTCGTTCGTCTTCAAACGAAAATGTTTTGGCAAAAATCTCACGGATTAATTCGCGGAAAAGATTCTTTTTAATATAGATATATTTTTTTTAATATATACATATTTTTTTTTCGCTCTATAAAATATGTTGTTGTTGCTATTTCGATAATTTTATGTGAAAAATTACTTTCTTTCCGGAAAAAAAATCTGGATAAATAATACTGAAAGCTGGCCGCGATGACATATTTCATGTTGAAATTGTGCGATCCAACATCACTCTATAACTATACGAGAAAACAAACCATTAAATCATGTTGCAGAAACGAATTAAGATAATATACGAGCCGGTGAGAGCACAAAGGATATATTTGTTCGAAACTTGTCCGCGAATATAACATATACGTATGTATATGTGAAAAAATATATAAAAGTTACCGCGGCCAAAATCTATAACGTTTAACGCGTACGATTCAAAGTTGACGTTTGTTAAATTTTAAATTACATTTACATCTTTATTTTATCAACGAAATTTTAGTATAGTAATAGAAAATTTTATAATATAATATATTATTTATTGGTTATATTCTTTGACATACCTCTGTTCGCGAATACCAGTGTTCGCGAATTCGGAGAATACCACTGTAGCGTTTGATTGTGCGAGAGACGTTGGCACCACTGACTTTAGTGTGAACGTTGGTGGGACTAAATTCGTGTTTAATGTTGGTAGTGCAGAAGTTTTGCCCGACATGTTGTCAGTGCTTTTTTACGTTCCGTTGACTGCTTTAAACATGGCGGTGCCGTGGAATTTTGTCCGGTCAATCAATCGGAACTTTGATCGTCGGATCTGTCGACGCCGAAGTTATTGTCGACGCTGAAGTTATCGTCGATCGTCGTATTTAATAGCGGGACTCACCGATCGGGATAATGCCGTCGCACTCCTGGACGGATAATGCCGTCGTCTCATGGACGGATATCACCGTCGTCTACTGGACGGATCGAACAATACATAGAATAAAGTCGGCCGCCCATATTAACCCTAGATCGGCAACTTTAATCTCACGAATTAAATAATGAATTTAATAATAATTTGACTGACAATATAAAGAACGATTTTGCCAAACGAAGCGGATAATCCGCAAGAAATTGTAAATGACGAACATCAAGTTATTGATCATTCGCTTGAAGATGATGCAGATTTACGAGATGTTGACGATCTAGATAATGGTAAAGATGACGAGTTTGAACAAAAACCGGAACCGGAACCTGTTGATTATATGAATAATACAAAAATATTAAATAGTTTATTATAGAAAAAGTTATTGAATTTTTTTACATGGAAAAGAACCTATTCTGAAAAACAATTAGATTCAGAAATTATTAATATATTTTTGTACTAGTAGTTAAATATTATATTATATTAAAAATTCATTAATATATTTCATACTGATAATAACTTTTAAGTAATAAAATAGATAGTAAAGAATTTTACTATCGATTCTAGTTTTATTAGATAAAATTTCTCAAAGAAAAAAAAAGTTCATCGGTTATAAATATCGCGTATTAAAATTTGACGACCTTCGAGTTAACTTTTAATTTCTTCAAGTGTATATATAATATATTTAACGTCTTAAATATATGTAGTAATAAAAGTTTTCGAAACTCATATATACATATAATATACTTGATCATTAAAAGCGGTAATTACTGTCATGAAGAACCATTTTTCGACAGTTAAAGAATACAAAAGAACACAGTAATGATTCTGAAAAGGCAGTTTTCCGTTCATTTTTTTTATATTTCACAATTGAAATACACGCATAAAATATAATACGCTTATAATAAAAATATATAGTAATGTTTATGTTTGGATCGCCGTCTCTTCGAAATAAAAGAGATTTAACGTTCAAAGTTTATGGTGGGCTAAGAAAAATAATGAAAAGCTGCGATATTCGACTTTTTCTTCTATGAACATTCGTATTCATTATGAAAAATTATTCGAGTATATCAAAATATAACCATATATTGTCATAATATTATATTAAATTTATATTATTTTGTTTTATATATACAACGATTATTTTCTATATTCAATAAATTAATATTTTATTATTATTATATAATTTGAGATATTTTAAAATTTACTTCTATTCTATATTATTTATTATTTTTAATGTAATTTTTAATCATTAATTTGTGATTGTTCCCACGTTATTCAACTATATTCTGACGATTGCGAAATATCATAGAGCTAACGACTCGTTAAAACCGATTCTCAAGTTGTGTAAAAATCGAATATATATATATATATATATATATATATATGTGTGTGTGTGTGTGTGTGTATAGGAAAAAACGTCGAAGTGTTAACATTTTCGTTTTATTGAAGTTTATTTAGAAAATAACATTGCGCAAGATAATCACATTTCACAATGAGTTTGAAAACAGGAGACTGTTTTAGAATCCGAATCACGAAAATAACAATCCGATACGTAAAATGAAAAAGAATGCGGAAATGTTATAACGATATTCACTATGTAAAAGATACTGAAAAGTCAAATTTGTCATCAAGAATGCGCGTGCGTCTTTCAGAAATGTATATATATATATATATATATATATATATATATATATATATATATATATATATATGGTGCTCAATCTGTGGTTCGCCATGATTTTTTTATTATTAATCACATTAGAAACGTTCTAAATGCAGTGACAGTTATTTTTATATAGATATTGCGTAATAACTTCGCAATAGATTTTGAATATTTGAATTTTTTGAATACTTAAGAGATTTAATGTAGAGCTTGCGCTCTCGGTAATTGAAAATTATATCATGGAATTTTAAAATTTTTAATGAAAAAAAAAATTTTTTTCACCAATTTTTGAAATAATTTCATATAATTTTTGAACGAAGACGGTAAAATAAATATGTAATGCGACTCTTAAAATAAAAAAGATTGGGTATAACTGCAATGTAAAATATGATCTTAAACCGAAATCTGTCATTTAAAATACGAACAAAAAATATCTAAAAATATCTAACATTCTATGCGATATTTTAAATAAAAAAAATGTATATAAAAATAATTTATCATAACAAAACGCTTCATTTTTGAACATAATGATAAAATCTTACCTTTGACCTGAAAAAAAATTCTACGAATTATTTCTTTAATATATACTGAGAAAAATCTCATGTTCAAAACAAACAACGATCATTTAAAAACAACACAGAATTTTCCAAATATCTTTATATACGATATTATTATGCCTTCTAAATTTATGTTGTCTTCCTAATCGGCTTTTGGAGCTTTTGTAATTTTCGTCAAATCTACAGGTTTAATTTTAATAGCGGTGTATTAAGTGAATAATCGATTACAATTTCTTTTATTTTTATTCGCCATATAATAAATATTTTTAATATAAATTAATTTTTATTTATTTCTAAATATATATTTCACATAAAATATAATAATTTTTCAAATATTATTATTATTTTAATGTCAAAAAAATTAAAATATTCTATAATATTTCATTACGATATATTTAGATTAATTGCATAATAAATAATCGTATTACATACCATACATTAAAAATAAGATTAATTAAACTGACTGTGGAACGAATTAAACAAACTTATATACATACACACACACACACACACACACACACACACACACACATATATATATATATATATATATATATATATATATAATAAACCAGACATCAATTATTAAAATTCAATTTCTTTCTCATAATCTGGCCGGTGAAAAGCATTTTTCCCGTCGCCGCCGCATTGTCGTTTTTCCCGACGTCCGATTAATTCGCATCGCTGAAAACACGTATTCGAAAAAAAATATTATATGAAAAGTGTGCTATTGTTTTATTTTCATATCGACAAATATATAAAATATAAATCGAGCCGGTTAACGCTGTTGTTGTAGTGTAATTAACTTTATTAAGCGGCTCGTTCGTGACACTCGAATCTCCATATAAGGCTGTGAGTTAAACGAGTCGATGAAATGCTACCAGTGTTATATTTTTATTCGTTTTCTTTATTTATTATTTTCTTTTCTTTTTTTTTGATGGTTTTATACGTTTAATTGATTTTCTTTTTTTATTCGAATCTTTCTAATAATGAAAATCGTTTTTTTTTGTTCGGCGGAATCTCTTTCTTATCTTCGTATGGAGCAATCTTAATACTTCTATTCATTCGTTGGTTCGATATAAATCTTCCTTTTGAATTTGGATTCAGGTGGTTTTAACGTTGTTTGTCCTTTTTAGAAACTGTCGATATACTAAAATGTTGTGTAATGAAGTACTTGTAAGTTAGCTATAGTGATTTGTTATATGTTAAATATACAAGTTATTTAAAAAAAGCAGTATTAAATATTTTTGCTAGTTAATATATCAATTTTACTAATAAAAAAACAAGGAAATAAAAAATTAGATGTTTTCAAAATATATAATATTAAATTAAAAACATGAAAAAAGAAAGGTTTTTTTATTAAAAATGTTTACGAAAATAAAAAGAATAAATTAAATATATATTACATAAATAACATATTATATATACTCATTTTTAAACTGTAATATTTTCCGGAAATATACATAAAATATTTTTTTTTATATTATGAGTTTTTTTGTTATAAATTATATTTTTAAAAAACTAGTCTTTTAAAAATTCTTAAAAAATATTATGATATTTAATTAAAAATTAATTTTCTTCAAGTACACATTCATTAACTTCAAGTGCTAGAATTGCATTGTCTACTTAAATCAAAATTTTGTTTTAATTAAATTGAACGGATAATCGATAATTAACGTGTCAATAATAGAACACGGATTTATTGATGCATTACAAAAGTGTTAAATATTCAATATTAAATGTTCAATGTCGTTTAATTCCAATTATCAAATCATTTTTAATAAGCGTTTTTCTTACAATTAAACATTTTCTGTATAAAATTTTATTACTAAAATTATTTCATTAACTTTGTTATTAATATTGATTAGTTTTTAGCATATAATATATATATATATATATATATATATATATATATATATATATATATATATATATATATATATCATATCTTATATTGTATGAATAATAGTTTATATGTAAAGATTTTTTAAACATCAAATATTTACAATTTGTTTGGTTTACATATATAAAAGTAAGCTTGATTACAGTCAAAACGTCAAGAATTCAATTAATTTTAAAATTAAAAAAATAAAATAAACGTGTCTTTTCTTTACCAAATAACCGATCGTCACGATTCTATCTAAAAATAAAATAAAATAAAAAAATGTTGCCCCTTTTAATGAAAAAAAATCGCCGATTCCGACCCACCGAATACCATATATGGACTGCACCTTCGGACGTCACGTAATATAAACCGATAATTGCATCGACGAGATAAATAAACGTAGCATGACATTAAAATGCCATCGTGTAATGAATTATTCATGATATAAAGATTATTTTGCTAGAGAATAAATTTTACAGACCACACCGAACTGAATTGTTGCATTGAATCCTTATATCAATAAAATATCCTGTATTTTGACGCTAATTTGATTCTAATTAAATTTATAATATAAGCGATATATGATAATTTATTTTATGTAGGATAAAATGTGCTAAAATCGTATTTAAACGCCTACAATTATTTATATAAATAAATATCAATCTAAAAATCTATTTCTAATATTAATACGTATCGTTTTAAACGAATTAATTAAACGTTCATATATTAAAATAATTCATCATTTCAATTTTGATTTATATTATGTATTAAAAAAAACCTGTTTTAAAATATGTATACATATTTCAAAATCGTCTATAATAATAATAACAACAAAAAACAGTGATCTATAAGGCGATGATTAATGTATAATTAATCATTATTATGTTAGTGTAGAATATAAATTAACTTAACGACAGGTTTATTCTCTAAGTATATTTTTCAATTAAATAAAATTTCGGTTATAAATCGGTGATATATTATATAAATCTGGATAAAATATTAAAGCTATATAAAAAATTATTATTTATGATAGAATTATTTATGATACTATATTTAAATAAAAGTTTTGATTCATAATAATATTATCTGAAAAAATCGAAGTTTTTATACTTAAGTATAATCTTTTTATATATAGTATTAAACAAAGAATCTCTTTTTTTTATAATTAAATATAAGAATGGCTAATTGATAATTGTTTGAAAAGGAAATGTTGAGCTATCTAAAAGAGGGATGATGAATGGAAAAGTTTAAGAACTTTTTGAGTAAACTTTTGGTTGTATAAATTGATGGATACTTTTTTCCTAATTAAATTAATATTATTAAAAAAATATTTTTATACTATTATGTATATTGTAATATAAATATCATATATATATATATATATATATATATATATATATAATATTATTTTTATCTAATTAGATAAAAAAGTGAATACATACAAGTACATTATGTTAACGCAATTTCAATAAATTACGCGTACAAAAAGGTGAATTTGAAACTTTTAACCGCAGTTCAATTGTGTTCCATTATAATATGTAGGCTTTTCCGACCGCTGAAGCGAAATTGCGAAATTTTCCTCACGGAAAACCGTATGTTTTGTTTATTTCTCATTATTCGAAAACTTTAATTCTCAGCCGACGAACGAAACCGGTTTAATGTGAAAGCGAAAATCGCTTTTACGACGACGTTATTCGTTTTAGATTCACAACGGACAAAATTTAAGTTTTAGCAAAAGTTATGTTTTATAATAAAAGTCGTAAAATAGCACCGTACGAGTCGACTGTGAAGAAAATCGCATTAAATTATATTGTTTTACAATATATTAAAATGACAAAGTTGTCGTCATAATCGATTATGAAAAGGGGTTGAAAGCTCGTTTTCGAATCGTGTTTTATATTACAATGGCGAATATACACGCAAGTAATACAATTTCGGGTGAAACATTTAATCATTATGTCGTGTGATATATATATATATATATATATATATATATATATATATATATATATATATATATATTGTGCGTGAACATAAAAGCGATTTTGGCAAAGTTCAAGTTGTTGATTTCGAATATTAAAGTGAAAAGTTTACGTCGTTTTCGAATATATTTTGTATGAAAACGATTTAATATATAAATATTTGTTCGATCTATTTTAAAGTTTTTGATAGCTATACTTATATAAATATACTTTCTAATATTACATATTTAATAAATAGGATTTCTATTTTTAATATTGACTTTCAATATGTGACATATAGTATTTTCATTTCATCATCTATGTTTGTGATTTTCATATTAATATACTAAAGATATATTTTACGAAATAAAAACAGGAAAATAATCTATGAAATATTTTATATAGAATAAAAATTATTCATTATGATATAAAAACACATAAAAAGTAATATTTATAAAAGTTACAAAATATTCTGCAATAATATATATAAAATACAAAAAAATTGGCAATATAAATTAATATTTTTTAATAAATAAAATTAGTTTAATTCTTATATTTAATAATGCATCTAAAATTTTATGTATTAAGATTATTTTTTTTAGTTTATAAATATTATAGTCTTTAAAAATATATATGAAAACATTGAAATATCTTTTTTTTCAAGATAGATTTTTATTAAAAAAAGAGATCTTGAAAGATTGTTATATCATTAACAATTTTTATATATTTGTAAAAATATCTTAAATTTAAACGTTGATTTTTTACAATGTGCTTTATAAATATTTCATTTTTTTCCTGAGTCATTCAAAAATTATTTAATTATCATTAAGACTGTGTTAAATATTTTACTTTATAAATCAATATATTTTTTGAGTCGGTAAAGTAATTAAAAATATAATGTGATAATTAATATAACCTTAAATACTGTGTATTTTATAATATTATATTAATAATGCGATGCACTAAAAAGATATGTAAAAAAATATATTGAACATTAAAATGTCATAAATAGGTGCAGAAAATGCTTGCATGCTTTTAAAAAGCGCATTTAGGAACGTTCATGCGATTATATATTATGGAAAAATGCATTTTCAGCTGAAAACCTCAACACTGATATTGAATATTCACGATCAAACACTGGAACGTAAAATTTTCCGCACGTCGAATTTTCCAAGTAAACGTTTATTTTCCTCGTCTATATATATATATATATATATATATATATATATATATATATATATATATATATATATATATATATTCTCTTTTTATTCATGCGGAAAGTGACTTCTTCACAAATCGATTTTAAATCGTTAAATTTTCACATCCATTAATATATAAATAAATTTAAGAATTTTTATTAATTAATTTTATAGAAAATTTCATACGGTTCATTTTATGTGGAAAATGACACCGATAAACGGCGGCAAAATTGAAAAGCGAATATTTAAGGCGATCAGAAAAAAAAAACTATATAATTTATGAACGATAAAATTTTCACTCGAAATATTTTCGACGACGACGATAACGAATCACTTTCGATTATCCGCTCTAAAGCCGTAAAAATAAATCTTGTTTAAGATAGCGTTTCAATATATAATTACGATAATATAAAGCTTTATTCATTTTTAAGCGCTCTATTTAATGGAGCGTTATTACTATTAGGGGAAAATTATTTTTTTTCATTTATAATTTATATTTAATCTCGCATTTATATATGAAATATAATTAAATTGAAACAATTTGAGAAGTGCTGGATGTGCGATTTTATTAATTTAAAACTTTATGGATCACTGAGAACTAATTTAAAGTCGTTAACCGATCGGTTATTTTAAACGTTATTATAACCGTGAAGCGTTTCGAAATAATTTAGAAAGACACGCCAGATTTGCATTGCGAAAATATGTGATCTATTATTATTCGATACTATGATCGAAACACTTTCTGGCGCCGGCTTTACAATACGCAATACTCTATATTATATATATATATATATATATATATATATATATAAAGAAAATCAAACGGTTAACGGTACTCGGTACGACTGACGCGAAACATATTGCATTCATTTTTATACGTATTCTGAAAAACGCCGACGAATAAAGAACGTGAAAAAGAAGAATTGTGAAAAAAATAAAGAAAGAATGAAAGAACAAAAATAGCTCCGAAAGACACAAGAAAAAAATAGAAGAATCGCTCGAAAATAACTCGCACTGTTTACGCCACAATGACCGAAGTTTGTGTGGTCTATTACGTTCGATACGTGTCATGAAGGGGAAAGAAAAAAGGAAAATTGACGGCGATTTTTCCTAATGTCAAAACGGTTTTTCCGAATGAAACACGATCCTAATGTTCGCTCGTACGTCAAATATATATATATATATATATATATATATTGGACTATTCATTGACAACATGAAGTATTTGTTTATATATTTCAACTCTTTATTTGCGAATGTTACTTAATTTTAAAGACGTCATCTGGTTTTCAGCAACAGTTTTTATAACATATTATAATATTTCATATTTTTCCGTATAATAAAATATGTATTAAAAATTCGAAATATCATTTAGGCAATTAATACATAATTATTTTCATATTCCGTTTATATTTATATAATGCGAAATTTATTATTTTAATACACGCATATTTTACAAAGACATTTATCGAGGTTAAAAGTTCATGCATTGATCTAACATGAGAGAGAAATGTCTATTTTCTTTGCCAAGTGTTACGATGTTAAAAATCGGTGCCAAATTTAAGAGGAACAACACATTGAATTAATTTATTACACCGTACTAAAAGTCTGCATTTATAATTATAAATCAATATAAATATATATATACAATAATAAAACAAGAATTACATATAGATCATAAAGTGAACATTTTATATGTTAAAAAAATATGAGATATTTTTTTTTAAATTACCTTGTTCATTAATATAATATGGTATAATTTTTCATGAAATTGATCATAAAAATAAACGTCCTTAAGCTCGATATCGGGGGGTTGTTTAACGATCGATTTAAATAACGATTTTCATCCCTTGCTTGTGATATTAATAATAGTTATCGACATGTACATGTGGTAACATCTGGTTAATATAATATCTACTTACTATATATGTATGTATGTAAAACATATAGTATCGTTGAATAATTCATTAATTACATGATGCAATTTGTTTCGATATAATTGATATGTGGAATCAAGTATCCGATTAAATATATATATTCTGTACAATATTATTCTTATCTTTAGAATATATCCATTTTATATTTTAATATTTAGTTTCATATTAATTAAATTTAATATTAAAAATTATTTAAAAAAAAATTACTATGGTTATGATATGATATTTTTCATTATTTTCAGATTAAAAATGGCAACGTCAACATACATAGAAAATCATCCGATGAAAGTTGAAAATTTCGTATATAAAATGAAAAATAAAACTTAATAATGTTTCAAAATTATTGAAAATCAAAAAGAAATATCGACAAATGATAACGTAGTAAATTTGCGATTTTTCTTCTAGAATTTTTGATTGAAAATATTCACATCGAATTTGTCCGTCGACAACAAACAGACAAATTCGCGAATTAACAATGTCAACGATGCGAACGTAGCGAAAACAAATCAAAACAAACAAACAAACAAACAACAACAACAACAAAAATAATAACAACATTAAATAGCCTCATATATGATTTCAACAATCGCATCCGTGGCGAGTCCTTTCATTGCAGCTCAACCACAATTGGACGCATCCTCGTCCGAAGGTATATTGCTTGGTCAATTTTTAACAAACGGCACCGATTATTCAAGCGGCACCAACTTGACAACATCTGACCTACTGACCAGGCAATATATAAAAGACGATTTTTACGATGGCACCTCGTCGTCGACATCGACGACCGACGCAAATTCCACGTTGGCCAACTTCTTATCGACGCTGGGCTTCGGCAATGCGACGAATTCCACCAATTCCACCGGTGAAATGTCTCAAATACCGTCATATATAAGGATTACTTCCATGGTATTCTGCATCATCATCATGTGTCTGGGAATCGTCGGTAATGTGATGGTGCCTATCGTCATCATGAAAACGAAAGACATGAGAAACTCCACCAACATCTTTCTGATGAATCTCAGTATTGCCGATCTAATGGTGCTTTTAGTGTGCACTCCGACTGTATTAGTAGAAGTCAATGCCAAACCTGAAACCTGGGTGTTAGGAAAAGAAATGTGTAAGTACATTTAAATTTTTAATATCATCAGAAATGAATGTCTATTTTTATATTACAATATCATAAAAGTTCATCAGAATTCATCCCTTTTCCCTTGTCTTTTCCTTATTGACTTAATGCTATTTTATTCTATCTGAATCTATAACGTTTTTTCTTTCGTGTAATATATATTTATTTCAATCGATTTTTTTTCTTTTGCCCTCGCAGATGACCCAATTTTTTTTCTTTCGACTAATTGAAGATGTTCTTTTATTATTTCTGAACGTCTTCATCAATATATAATTTTTTGTCTTTTTTTGTGTGCAGTTAATATTGTGAAATTTTCGTTAAATTATTCTATTTTTCTTTCGCCAGACTTTTATTCTATAATTTTGATTGTGTAGATTAATTTTAAATATATTTATATAAGTCTAAATATCTTAAAAAATAAATCACATATTTAATAACAATATTAAATAATTAATAATATTAAAAAAATAAAAAATTATCGATCGAATGATGTAATAAAGTATTAAATATTATATATATCTTTCGTGCGTTCAATCTTCTTATATTATAAAATAGAAAATATTTTCTCTTTTTTTTTTCTTCAATTTAGTCTCTAACAAGTACTAAGTTTTATCCGGGAGGCTTTAAGCGAAGTTCTTAAGCTGTTTCAAGACACGGCACAATAAGCTCGGTCCGATTTTCGAGTTGCGATAACACCTAATCACCGTGTATAATAATTAATTCCCGGACGAAAACAAATGTTCTCGACGTCGTAATAAAATATTATATAATATATATATATATATATATATATATATATATATAAAAGTAAGATATGAAAGAAAATTATTATTAATATTAGACGATTTATTTTTATTTTTATATATTAAAAAGCTCGAGCACGCCTTTAGACGTTATAGTTTATTTTGCGAAATTGTCGACAGTAAACAAAACCGTTGTTTTTCCCTGAATAATCTCAATTTAGTATTATAACGTTGTACGGTTAAATTTTCGCCGGTTTTTCCGAAGTGCTCCCAGAAGAAAATTCTCATCGCTGAATGTGTCATAGTGAAAATTAAGTTACTGTTATGAAAAAAAAATTTTTTTTTTCGACGAATTTCATCTGATTTTTTTTATGTGTTTCATTCACTGAATTTTATATATTTCATTGATTACTAAGTCGTTTTCGGTTGTCATACAAAAATAAATTATTATGTAAATGAATATATTATAAGAATAATGCTATGTATTTTGATATAATATATAAGATTTTCTAATAATACTTATAGTAAATATTCAGTGTTATCGTTGAAGTTCTAATCTTTCATTTCATAAGTCAATTGTTATATTCGTGTTAACATATTGAAATATTTATACAGTTTTCATAATCTAATGTAGTGTTTCACAACAAACGTGTTGAGAAACGATGTTTTTTATATATAATATATATTATGATGAAATTCCATGAAATGAAAAAGTTATTTGAGGAATTTTTTGAGCTTCTTTCATATTTCGGTTACCATTTCTTATTGAAATATTTGACATATTCTTTCATTTTAATATATAAATATATTCATTAAGTAAATATTTTAGTTGAACAAAATTATAGTTTGAGTTTCATAAATATAAATTAACTTAAATAATATAATTTAAAGTTTTTTTTTTAAATCTCAAAAATTTTACAATACGTTGTTTTATACTATAAAAATACTACATAGTATTGATAAATAGAAAATTAAGTGAAATATAAATACAATTTTCCTATTTGAACTAAGCAGATATTATATTATAATATTGTATATTCAATTCAAGGAAAGACTAAAAATGTTTTTCTATTTTTCTGCGGTGAAAATTTTTCGTTGACGCTTTCATTTCGCCGAGCCTTAAGAGAGAGATTTTCCGGCGTGGAAAAAAATTTTTTTTTCGAATTCACGATACAACACCGCGCCAAATATAAACAAATATCGTTTTCCTTTTTTTTTTTCTATTTTTGGTTTATTTTATTTAGTTATTTTTTTTTCGCTTACATGTCTCGTTTCGGCACCCTCGGAAAAACCGGATCGAAAACGTGCGCTTTCATTGGAAAAACTCATTCGCGTTTATTGCCTAACCCAATGGGTCAAGCGAATAATGTCGACCAAAAATAGAATATGTATGTAAGCTTCGAATTGCCACTACAAAATTTTCTATTTTTTTTTTGTTTCGTTGTAAATCGACGTGACATTATTTTCCGATTCGACAATTCCGAAGGGGGAAAAATTACGCTAATTTTCCGCGCCTTTTTTTTATTGCGCGAAAAGAAAAAGTTTTTACGCTTTCATCGCTTCCGTTCTTGGCCGTGAATTTTCACTTTTATGACGTACGTAAAAATGCAGGGTTGTACCTTTTTATTTTTCTTTTATTATATTATTATATTTTATATATGTATAATAAACATGACATTTGACAATATTATATACACGTGTTATTGTTGTTTTTAAATTTTATTAAAATTTTCTATTGACTTTTGTTTATTATTTTTGTACAAATCTATTTATTCTATAGAATTATATATTTTTGAATTATTTTATTATTTTTTTGCAAAAACTATAAAATAATATTTAAATACGAAATATGGCAGATATATGATATAAAAGCATAATAATATAAGTATAATATTATTATAGTAAACACGGTTTTAAGAAGTAAAGGATTTTTTCTTTTTGAAAAGAATTTCCAAATATACCTTTCAAAATAATTCTCATTGGATATTATTATGCTTTTTTTCAATCTCTAATTTTTTAAGATCTCGAGCAATGGGATTGATGTGAGATCTTTGAATGCAAAATGACGATCCTTTAGAATTCTTTTTATTTTTAAAAATAGAAAAAAATCACATAAAACATATCTGGCGAATATAGAGACTGGGGTATATTCAAAAAGCAACAGGATTTTTTTTGAAAACATATGTAACATTTTCGATATTTTTCGAATAAACCTTATATAATGTATTTTAAAATTTATTTTCACTCGCATGAAAGTTATTAAAAGTATTTCTATGATTTTAAAATTATACATCCCTGTGTAAAACCGAAAAAAAATATATATACATAATACAATAAAAATAAGTGTAAAATTATTCAAACGAGGCAATCTCATTTGACGAAATGTCGAAATGTCTCTGTGTTTTGTTGCTTTTGGCGCCTATTTGTCATTCGTCAATGTTAATTTTCTTATTCGTAAACCGTGTCCGTTGCGCTATTTTCCATCTTACGATTTAATTGCGATTTTCCGCGTGCGCATTTTCAAAGTTAAATTTTCCGATGTTTCCTTTGAGGCGACGTTGCGCGTTCAAATCGACCGTTTAGCGCCTTTTTTTCATGAAACGGCATGAAAAAAAATCGCCTTTACGTCGAAATTTTCTCGTCTTTTTTTTTTCATCAATATTATATGAAAAAAAAAACGAGTTAGCGGAAAAACTCGAGGAAAGATGTAAGAACAAAGCGTCGAACGATAATGGAATTAATCAATGACCCATTTCCATATCACTATTAAAGTGAGGTCAACGATATGACATTAATTTTTTTCTTTCCATCTTTTCACTTATGTGACATTTTTACGAATTTTCTTATTCTTTTTAAAATGTAAATTTTTGTATTCAAAAGCCGAGATTATCCAGGTTATAATATTATTGAAAAAAAATTGTCTGACAATCGTACATGTTTGATATCATTTCTTAAAAATTTATTTCTTTATATTAAAATATTGATTCAAATTAATCAATGGAATATTTTTTCATATAAAGTTGTAATTTTACCATATATAGAGTAGAATTTTGAGAAAAAAAATATATTAACTTTTTCCATAATTTTGATAATATCATCACTTTGCAACCCTTAGCGTGCAAATATTTATATAAAATCTATTTTTATATACTATATAAAACAAATATTTATTTTGACGAAAAATATTTTAGCACTTTAATGTACCATAATAGATTGCCTTTCATTAAAACGTTAAAATTGTTAATTAACTAATAAAGAGGCCGCAATTTATATTATCGCCATATTCAATCATAAAACTAACGATAAAATCAACCATTAAAAGCTTATGAATTCTGGTGGAAAATTTTGAACATTTTTTTATAGATCGTTCGCAATTTTCTATTCAAAATTCAATTAACAATGGTTCATGTTCAATAGAACAAAATGAACTTTTAATGGAGCAGTTTTTTTTTCGGACAAACTCCATTATTCGTAAATCAAAACTATTGAAATTTAAAACTATTTTTTTTTATTTATTTAATACAATCAAAATTTATTTTTGTATATATCTATATATGAAAATGAATGAATCATTATAGCGTCGATTTTTATTTACGATATTGCGGATGAAAATTTCGATTATTATTCGACAATTTTAACCTTTCGTTCGCACGTCGTATTAAATCATGAAAATAATAGCGGCGATAAAAAAAAGCGATATTACGCTTTTCGTCCATTAGCGAAATTGGCGCGAAAATTCTTCGGACCTTCGGAAAAACTCGCGGAAAATTCGTCGCGTCTTCCGATTCGAATACCGGTTAAACGATTATAAATCACGATGCGACAAAAAAAAAAGTGGGCGGGAAAAATATTTTCATTTCGTCTGTCCGTTCAAAAGGATTTATGCTCAATTTAATAAAGGATT